>JASFAX010006998.1:0-28513 GCA_030737875.1 Allium sativum | reverse complement strand
TAATGATTCGTATGTATGTGCAATTTGGGTTGGACGTGTGGTGTTATTAGTCGACTCAAAGAGTACGAAAATTCGGGTCGTTACAATTTGTATATAAAATCTCCAAATATGCACTTAAATATATACACTCAACTCAATCTAGGGTATTACTAATCCTATCTCTATCGAGTTAAGCGACAAAGCCAAGGTTATTACTAAACCATCGCTTTAATACCACTTGTGGCATCCTAAGCACCTTTTGAGCTGACCAAATAACACAAGTCCAACCCAAAATGCACGGAAAATCCAAATGCCAATAGAAAGAGATTAGAGGGGATAAGAAAGAAATATTAGAATAGAAGAAGAAGAGAAGAAACACACAACACATAGTCTTACATCGCAACGGAACAAAATATACTATAGAAATAAATCTTTATTGAGAGCTTGAAATAAAAACCTACATTCAACAGAGTACAACAAACATCTGGACAGTTATAATAACATGCCCCTATATGCAATAACATAGCAAAAAAAATACTATATAATATCTTACATCTGAACTCTTCCAGCTCGTCTTCTAAAATTCGCAACATCTAAATCTAAACCTGCAAAATCCGGCTTAACCCGAGCAATACAAACGTCGGATAAGTCTGGTGAACCAGAGTGAGAAAAACACACTAAGTTTAAAGGTATCACACAACTTGATTTTAAATTCAAAATCTTTTCAAAAGTAAAGCACAATCGTAAGACCAAATCAACACATAAATATGGATGGTTTTTACCTTACGATAACCCAAAACGTTTTTGAAATCAATATCTTTTCTGATATTATGATAGTGTCTAATACAAATTATAGCAATCTAGCGGAACGCTTGCATCTCACGCTCCACATATATAGTGTACAATCAAAACCGCGGCTTCTTATTAGAGAATGGATTTCCATGGCAAGGTATGGGCAACCGCCTTTCCGACATTGTACCTCCGAAGATGAATACATTGGTGTTCAACAAGAACATTTTGCAACCACCACGCTAAACATGATAGGCCCTTTACTTTGCGTGAAAGTACTGAATATATCATTACCACGGTTGGAGGCTAGCCAACCGAACCGATAGCATACAAACAAAAATAAAAGGAACAATATAAGGTATCTGGTTTCTCCAGATCAGGTAATGATATACCCTTTTAATGGGTGAGACCCACATAGCCATGTGACCTACCCAATCTTTACCATTTCCGGGTTGATGAGGCTTGAGGTCATGAATATCTTTAGAACATATGGCCACCACTCACTTTGAATGTCACATCGTCAGATCCGCCAGAAAATCACTAATTGACGTCCACAAAAATGCCCTGGTTGGGTGCGACCCAAATATGGTACGTTTAAAAAAATTAACGTACGTGATTCCTTTGGAAATACTCTGTCATACATCCGTTCATATAAGTCATCTAGGAACAGGATGAACCGAAGGAACCCTCCTACCACATCTTAGGAATTACCCTGTAGATCAGTAGCGAGTAGTCTTTGAAATCCGTAGATTCCAACCACGATAGAATCATAGTATATCTCTGATTGCAAGTCAGAGATTTTAAGTAACTCTTCCGTTTTATGAAGATCCACGACCTTCAATGCTCCGTCTTTAATCGACATCTTCCACGTTTTTACTGGTTCAGAATGGTTATCGAATATAAATTCGATCCCGGTCCTTCAGAACCAATAATCATATAGGTTAGATTTGATAGTCATTTATTTAACTTTCAAATAAATAATCATGAGAATAAAATGAGTTCAATGGTTCACTACTCAACATAACTTGGCCTTTTTAATTAAAACATTAACAAATGATTAATTTAAGTTCTAAATCTACCAACATTTTAAAATACGGTATTTACTTCCTATTTTAATATACTAATGTTTTCAAAACCCTTTCCTCATAATACTTAGAAAAATATCCTATAACCATATTCAATTTCCCACCTATTCTCTTTCAAAACATTTGCTACATTATTCTTTTTTTTCTACAATTGGGAAATCAATTCAACTTGTTACTCGTAAAGCAACGTTATGCAATCTCCTTTGTTCCATTGCTTGAAAAAAAATAACCAATGCTTATTCTTATAGAATGAATCTATTTTAAAACTCAACTTTACATTTTCCTTTAAATCGAAAGTATCATTATATTCTCATGTAATCCCCTTTTATTTTCCTTTTACTTTGGAACCGTCATTATATATTCTCACGTCTTTTAAATTTCCTTACTTCGGAACTCTCGTTATATATTCTCCAAATTTTCTCCTATAATTTTGCATTATTATTTCTCTAATGGAAATAATAAATTATTACCCTCTTTTCCATTACCAACTTATATCATCCTCAGATAATCCTGAAGTCGTTCAAGATGGTGTATTTTAATTACCTCTCATACCTTGATCAACAACGTTCTTATCTTAAGATAGATATGAGTTGTTATCCAAAAACCTATATTTCATTCTAATATCAATACAAATTCCGTTTAACTAATTTATTCAAAGTATGGTTTTATAAAACCTTCTTACATTTTGAAGATCTCTTTCTCTAATATAACCATTATTTCTAAATTCAATAATTAAGTAATTTCTTATAAAACACCACCTTTTAACCTCTACCTCTTTAAACAAATTCATTTTTATAATTCGGATTTGGTTACAAAACCTTATGACTCACTCCTTTTACAAAATTCACTTTTACCATTTCTTTTTTTTTTCTAATCCATTCAACCATTTCCCGCTTTGAAAATTTATTTCAATTTCCCTCTTTTACTTAATTTCATTATTAAGTAACGTTAATTTAAAATCAATGCTTTAACACCGTAAACCTCATTTATATAACTCTGGTTTAATATAAGGCTCACATCCGGTCATAAACTTATTGTAAATTAGGTCCCTGTTTTCAAAACTTATAAAATAATAATTAAAAAAAATAAAAAAAATTCGTAAATTAGTAATAAAATATATTACGCATTATAAAAAAATTCAGTTCAAAAAACAACAAAAATAATGTCAGAAAGAAGAAAACAACAAAAAAACAGAAAAAACTGCAGTTAAATGCATAACATTATGCACCTTTTTGATTTTATTGCATGCATATATGCAATTATTGCAGTTCTTCCAGCGGATAGATTTAACATAATTTTTCAGTTCATTTTTATTTGCATCCAAATGTGTAAATTTCTCAAAAAAATGCGCACATGTGTGCAACATTTTTATAGGATAAAAAGTAGGGACCTAATTTATAAAAAGAAAACAAAGTTCTGAAAATTTTTAAACTCGCCCCCTATTTTATTTTTTCCACCTTTTTGTATTTTTTAAAAAAAATGTGCGTACGTTCATAAAAAAAAATTCGAAAATATGGAAATAATGTCAGGAACCTACGGAAATCGAAAAAAAATGGTTGCATACATTTATGCAATTATTACTGATAATTGCATATATGTATGCAACTTTTCTGTAAGCTGTTTTCAGATTAAAATCTGAAAATAAACCTGCACAAATGTATGCAAGTATTTGAAATTTTTGCGCACATTTATGCATTTATTTGCATGAATAAAAATCAACGAAGATGTATGTAGTGAAAAATATGCACGGATGTATGCAGGAAAGTGATATATGTGCATACTATTATGCATTTAACTGGAAATTTCGTTTTTTTCTGTTTTTTTTTATTTTTGACGCCTTCTTTGATGGTTTTTTGTTCTGAATTTTTTAGTGTTTACATGTTTTATTTAAATACGAATTTACGTGATTTTTTTATATTTTTTTATGACTTTTCAAAAAATAGGGACCTAATTTACAATAAGTTTATGACCGTTTTTTTTATATTTTGAAACTTAATAGGGACCTCTAAAAAACGCACCCTTAATATAAACCCCTTTTTTATCTTAATTTCCCTTTTCTTAATTCAAATATTTAAGTAACATTTATTTAAGCTATCGTATTCACTTATTTTTTTCTAACTTTGTTATAGAAACTCAGGTTTAAAATAAAAATCTATTCATAAACTTCTTTCATAATTCAGTTAGATTTCATTTCAACTTCGATTACTTTTTAAATGAGTTTCAATTGAAAAGTAATTTCCTAAGTTATTATTAATCAGAATAATAATTTACTTCAACCATTAACTACTGCAAAAGTAGTTAATTTTTTATTAACTAAAATAAATAGTAATTTTTTCTTCTTTTTTATCTTATTAAAATTAAAACAAATATTCATTAAACTATCTTATTTGATTAATTCAAACCAAACTAATTTAATAATCAGTCCCGGTTAAAACGATCAACTTAGTCAACTCAAAACACGGTTATCTCGTTAACTGATTCCAATTATTTCTCACTTTAAACTAATTAATAATATAATTAATTTAAATAATTCCATTTAATTGTTTCTTTAAATAATTATCCAACTTTTAATCTTTAGGTTAGTTTCTATTCACTTGTTTATAAATCTAATTAACATCAGAATTTGTTTTATAAAGTCATTTAATATGTACCTATAAACATAAATAATAAATATTTATTTTCTTTTAATAAATTTCAATCAAAATAGTAGATTTAAAATCTATCTTCAGTCATAAATAAATTTATAACTTCATTTCTATCGATTCGTTTGACGGTATATTAATATTTATAAAATAATTTATTTATGGGCCATATGCTGCCAATTACTCAACCAATACTGCCCATTGGTTAATATCGTAACAAACATTGAATTATGATTCAATAATCAACAAACAAATCAACCATCTAATTAGGTTGGCCAAATAGTTCATATAATTGTAATATAAAAATAAACAATACATTTGAGGAATCCAGTTGGATCCCTCCAACCTGTTCTTCCCTGCATCCAAATATGGTTACTTCAAATAAAATTATTCAATAAGAATTTTCCAATTTAAACTAATAAAATTTTAAAACAGTAAATAACAACTATTTTACATCAACCAATTTATTTAACAAACAATTCAAACAATTAAATTAAACAAGTTTATTTTATAAATGTGACCAACAAGGTAAGTTACCTTAATTGGGTCCAATCGTAAAAACAACGATTTGGTATCTCAAAAGACGGTTTAATTTCATCAGTTAAATCAATAAATGAATATATAATTAACAAACAGCCAACCATTAGCAATCAGAGCACACAATTATAAAACCCGACATATACAAAATGTAAGTGGGAAGAGCTGAGTGAGGTTAACTCACCTTGATTTTATTTATCGTTAAAACATCTTATTTTCAGTTAAATTAAACAAAGTTTAATTTAACTGAAAATATCAGTTGATTCCAATACCATCCATTTCTGCTCCATAGCATAGTGTTCTCCGATGTGAGCCCAACGCCTCTTAAATCGTCCAATTGTTTAATAACTCCATAATCAGGTTGATACCCTTCTTCTTCCTCGTTGTTTTGTTCCTTCGTTGATCAACATATTGGTTAAGAGAGTATACAGGCAAACCATCCTCTGTTCTTCGATTTGCTATAGCCTTTCACGCCAGTTTATTTTGTTCATCACGAAATTAGGCCGAGGCTCCCCTCATTACTACTGTTTCCTTTGTCATTTCCTATTTGTTCACCCAATACCATACTTAACACACGCATTTAAAAATCCACTGCCTTTAGTTGAACACCGCGCTGTTGTATATAACGCTGTTGTATACACAACTATATGATTTTTGTTTGATGATAACAAACAAATATATGTTATTACAAATGTGTTTGTACTGTACTGCTTTATATATACACAACATACAGGAATATAATATTTCTGTTTAAATAAAATACAACTGTACAGAAATTTAAATATTTACACTGTATTTTATTGAAATAGAATATTTTATTTCAATTTCAAATAGTACAAAATTTTTATACTCCACTATTTTAACATGTATACATTCAATTCACTTTTATTTTCTTACACAATTCCTCACACTCAGTCAGTCAGTTTAAATACATCTTCATTCATACATTCAGAGACTCAAATACCGACACTTTCACTGTTATACACACTGTTCTTGTTTTCTGCCTTATGTCTTCTTGTCTTCGTCTTCACAGCTTTCAGTCCAGTCTCATTTGATTACCTGTCACATGAAACAGAAACACACAGTATACTGTTATAGAAATAATACTGAATATATGCAAATATAAATTTTATTTTTAAAATTTTATTTGCCTCAGAATTCTGTTGTGTTTCTCATCATTTTTCATGACTTGATCTGATTTATCTATGTCCAGACAGTTTGTATATGTACAGGGACAGGAAATTTTCTGAATGGCTGCATATACACACGTGTATAGATATAAACGTGTGCACTTCCACGCCAATCAATATGCATCTGAGGAGTAGCCACAAGGACCATCTCAACTCAGTGCATATGAATATGGTCGAGAGTGTCCTCAATTAAAGCAGCAAACACAAAGTGGTCGAGGCAAGCAAAGTATTACAGCAGCAAACAAGTATAAGGATGCATGTGGTCGAGCACAAGGGTCGTGCCATGCACAAATGAACTCAGTGAACACAACTGTGTAACTGCAAATAGTAATGAATGGTGCAACATCTAATGGCCATAGCAGTGCAGTATTAAGTGCCAGAAATGGTGTGAAGTGCAACAGTTTGACCAAGTGAATAAGGCAACAAGTCAAAGCAGCATACACAAGCCAAAAGGAATGCAAAACTGGGAAGTGAACAAGTGGTCAAGGGTGTGTACAACATATATATATATATATATATATATATATATATATATATATATATATGCACACACACACATGAAACAGCCATGTCAAAACCGAGTGAATATGTATGCATGTATAAGGCAAACTCAAGAAATATATATGGATGCATTACATAAGCAGCTAAGCACTGATGATGGTGCAGCCATGGTAAATCAACACAACAATGAAGCTAGCAAATATGGTCGAGTCTCACACGTGATATTCGCACATGGAGTATGTACAAAGACAACATCATATCAGGGTGATAACTCAAGTTAGCATGAACCAGTATGGTCAAACAAGTACAAAATGATGGACACAGCATGTCAATACATGTGCAATTGCACAAACAGGCCATGGTGCACCATACATTACCACAAGTCAAAATAGATGGAGCTAAAGCAGTTCAGATTTCATATACAAAGAAGTGCAACAGCAATGATTCATATACATGGAGCTAGAAGGACAATGCACAGCTTTATAAAAGCAGTTGGAAAAAGGGTGCAAGCAAACTTCAAGGATATGCAACAAAGAGGCAACTCATCACACAAAACAGTACAAGTATGGACCAGTGAAATACATGGAAGGTTTACACAAGTCTATGTACAAGCAATTCAGGAAGTACAAGGGAATTTTTTTTTTCTCAATAACTTTAATGACTCATTTTTGGAAAAATATAAATAGGCAATTCAGTTTTTACACTGCATGATTCCAGGCAAGAGAAATATATGTTTCCAGATTTCACAAGTTTTGATTTCCAGAAAAACAAGGAATACATAAAATAATCAAATGTGCAAATGGAATTAGAGAAAGTTTTTTTGGAAAGAAATCAATTCGAATCTTTCCAGCACATTTCCAGAAAGCAATGGTTTGAGAAAAGTATTGTTTGGCAAGTTTTTAAAACATGTTCAGAAATCAGGGATTAAAGATAAAAAGGAATATACGACATGTATTTCAAATTTGCCTATTATGCAATTTCCAGAAATAAAGCAAACTATTTTTGGCAACAGTTTTGGCAAGATATAAATTGCAATTTCCAGAAGGCCAGAAGTATGTCTAAATTCATTACATGATTCACGGAAAATTTACAATGCACATTCAAAGCCAAGGAAGTATTTCATTCAGACCAAATCAAAAAGAAAAAAACATGCACAAATCAGATCGGCCACATAATGAAATCACAGTATTTTTAGGATTTCATAATCCTATTTAAAACACCAACTCATCACAGGCATCATAGATTGAAAACCAAGCACCACAAATTCAAGAAAAGAATTAAATCCGAATTACTCACAATTTTTAGGGTTTCGTTTAAGTGAGAGCTCAAGCAAATCGACATTAGAAAGCAGGCTACAAAGACAAGAGCCTTCAGAGATAAATATCCAGAGCACTCTTATCACGTCGTTGATTCGAACTAAGAAAGATTCAGAAACCCTAGTCGCCAAATTGAAGCCACCATTTATATTTCTTCGGAGATCAAAGGATCGGGGCAAAAGAAAATAGAAGGGCCGACCTACTCTATGTTTGGCCAAGTGTTTTAAGTGATAAAAGGGGATGACCCTTTTAATTTAAGTCCTAGTTTTTTTATTTTTTGCTTGGATTGTTTTATTATGTATTTTTTTCTGTATTCATTGTAAACAAACAAACAATTTTCTAGAGTCTGTAAAATTCTAGGGCATTCAGTCAGGGTGTTGACTGACAGTTGACAGAGTCTGTAAAATATGGGTTACTGGTTACGAAGTTGTAATCAGGGGGAATCTGATCTAGGGGTTTAGATCAATCTACGGTTTTGAGCGTAGGGTTAGAATAGGAGCAGGGTTTGCGAGTGTACATGGTCTTGTATGCGGGATCTATTCTATCACCTAGTAGAAACCTTAGAAATGCAGCAGTAGGTAGGGTTTTGCCGAAGCTCGGTACATCCGTATGTGATTTATTTTCTGCATTTCTGTTTCTGCTATATTCTTTGATCTGTTAATTACTATATATATCTCGTTAGATTTTTAATTCAGTCAAAAACTGTGATAAACCCTATTCACCCCCCCCCCCTCTAGGGTTAATCTAGATCCAACAAGTGGTATCAGAGCCTGGTTATCTCATTAACCCTAGAATCATGGATCCTAGTTGTCAGCCGATAGAGAGTCAGTCCAGTTCATTTCCAACTATTTTCGATGGAACAGATTTTTCAAACTTGAAATCCAAAATGGAATTTTATTTAAAATTTGTTAATATTAAATGTTGGGATGTTGTTATCAATGGGTTTAATAGTGTAGATATTACTTTCAATGCTCGTGCTATGAAAATCATATTTGATTATCTTAACACTGAACAGTTTAATCATATCCGTCATTGTTTATCTGCGCAGGAAATCTGGGATACTCTCAGTACGAAGTATGGAAGATCTCACAACCACAGCTCAAGACCCGATAAAGTCAACTCAGATTCAGAGTTCTATTTAACAGGATTTACAAATGAAAATACAGAAGGATCAACTGATGGAGACTCAACAGACAATGAAGTAGAAAATTTCTCTTATGAAGATCTGGTTTATTTTTGTGCTGATCTAACTAAGTCTGTTGATAAACTCCAATCTAAAAACAAAATTTTGAAATCTAAGAATTCTGAGTTGACCAGCAAAATTGTTGATTTGGAATCACAACTTGAATATTTTAAAAATCCTTCAAATTCAGATTGCAATAATTGTTTGAAATTGAAAACCAATCTTGTTCTTCTCAATAAAAATATTCAAATATTTGAAAAGGAAATTCTGATCTTAAAAGAAAACAAGATTGAGTTGTCAAGTTTGAAAAATTTTCTACAGAAGGAATTTGAAAATTTTAAGACTGATATATATTCCAAATTTGAAATTACTGAAAAGGAGAATGTGTTGAAATCTAAGTTGATTTTGAAAGAACTTGAAAACGAAATTGAAAAGTCCAAGAAATTTGAATTTGAAAGTCAAAAACATTTTGAAATTGATATCTCTGAGTCCCAAGCCAAAATCAAATTACTTGAATCTGAAAATTTGGTTTTGAAACAACATGATATTGAAAGGAAGATCATTAATAATTGATGTTCTGATTTAATAAAAGAAAACAGTGATCTTAAATCCAAAATTCAACGATTAGAATCAACTTTGGATAATTTTTCTAATGGGGAAAAATCGTTGAATATGTTGTTACATAATCAATTTTCTATTGGAAATAAATATGGTATTGGCTTTGGGAAAAATAATGTTTTTGAAAATATTAATTCAAATGGTTTTAAAAATCCCTCAAGTTGCTTCAAGAAGGATAGTTTTGAAAAGTTGAACTCTGGATATTTCAAAAAATTTGTGAATCACAAACGTGAAAAGAAATTGTTTGATAACAGTCTATCTAATCCATTTTGGACCCCAAAAAGAAATAAAATGAATTCTTTTAAAGTCAAACAGATTTGGGTTCCTAAGGGCACAAAAGTAAATTCCAATGGATTGATATACAAACAGGTTTGGGTACCAAAACGAGCAAATACTACTGTGAGTGGTTTTGCAAATTTTGTTAGACCACCCGATCCTTTAAACTATTAAGTACCGAAGATGGCTGAGGAACTGCTGTGCTGAAAGAAAATTTGAAATCAAGCTGGTATATAATTCTGTATCATTTACAGTTCCGTTAGCCAAATCTATTGAGTTAGAGATTCTGATTTACATTGGATTCTGGTATGATCTCTAAACTCACCTTTTTAAATATATTTTTTATTTCTTCTTCTACCCCTTCTATTTTTTTTTTTTGATTTGTCACTGCTATATCTTTATTTCTTATTATGTGCTTCTTAAACTTCCAGTTGCAGTAATTACTTGGAAATTTGCTTTATGTGAATAAAACTCTCTTGCTTTAATCATTTCCGGATCTTGAATTTAAACCTGTAATTATTTGCAACTGTTTTGAAGTTTAATTTTTTATTTTTGAATTCTTAACAGTGCTGAAGCATTAATATCATATCTTGAACGCTGCTATTATGAATTCTAAATTTTTAAAGATCTGAATAATTAATGAAATTTCACACACTTATGCTGGTTTGAGTTTCTTCCAATTCATTTTGGAAACGCTTAAAATATTATACTCATTACAGTACACTACTTCTTATCATTCGTGATAATTTCGTTGATTTTCGGATTGGCTTGAATCACAGTGATACATATTGAATTTCACCTTTATTCATGATTATTATGGTTAAAATTTGCTTGTTTGAAATCATCTGAAATTCTTGATATTTTGAATATCACACACCTCTTAATCCTGAAATTATTAACTTGTGTGAATGATTCATTATATCTTAAACTTGACATTGATTCAAGTGATTTCAAATAATTTATTTTTAATATTCTGGATCATGAATACCTCTCAAATCTGATGTAAATGATCTGGTATTATTCTTGTACTTGTCAGTGATACTTGTGAAAAACTCTTTGAAAATATGGTCTTAAATCTCATTGTGTAATTTCATGATTATTTGATTTGAGTATCTGTTTGTTTAAAATCATTTGAAAATTATCGATTTATTGAATCACACACATATCTTAGATCTGAAATATATAATCTGGTGTGATTGATTCATTGAATCCTGATATTTTCACATTTCTTCAAATGATTTAAAATAAACTGAATTATATAATCTTAGATCATGAATAATCTTATGTGACCATCACCTTGACAAGTCTAATTTGAATTTGAGTTTTGTACTGCTTAGATATTGTTATTGAAAATATTTTTTTGGTGACTGCTTGTTTTGATATCAAATATATACCATGCTCTGATAGATGAAATTAATGTGCTTGATTTGTTAACCATGTCTGCTTAGGCTTTGTGTTTAAGATTCTGTTGTCTGAGATATCTTTTTTCGTCCCCAGTATCATTTTTTTTAAAAAAAAATCCTCATTAATAGAGACATCAAGTGGTATCAGATGTGCTGAATTTTTTGTATATATTTTAACCACTCTTGTCCTGTATAGTTTTTCATATTCCTCTTGTAATTAATTGATTTTCAATTTTAAAATTATTTATTGATTATTCATTCATAAATTGAAATCAATATCCAAATTGAACTGTATTTATAATTCATCGAAATTATTATCAGATTATGAAATTGTGATGAATTGTGACTGCAGTATATTTCACAACAAGAGGAGATTTTATTTAGATTTTCATGATGGTTGAACATTTATTATAATATCTTTGAATTGGCAATTATTTCACTACCATCTCCTTTATCTAACATCATTCTGCCATCCATCATGTCTTTTATATTAATGTGGAGATTTATTTTTTTTAATCATCTGAAATAAATAGTGAAAATAGTTGTGATGGAAACGTGACTGTGTTATTACTCAGAATTAGTGAATTGAGAATTCTCAATAAACCCGGTACAGTTGGTCATATTTCATAATATAATTAATTTAGAAATTTATTTCACGGTCCATTTCTGTACCTACCACATTTCTATCATTCATATTGGTTTTATATACTGAGGAGGTTTTCATTTTAAAACTGAAAATAATAAAAATGTAATATTCATAAGTGTGTCTCTAACCTCATTTAAAAATCCAAGCTCTGGTTTTGCATGGTTATGAGATTACTTATATTTAAGTTGCAACTGATCTCATTTAAAAATCCAAGATCAGGTTATGTGTGGTCAGTGTGCTCTTAAATTAAAAGAAAAAGAAAAGAAAATAATTTGAATAAATAAAATTTTCTTTGAAATTCTCCTTGGTGCTTAAAAACCAGTCTTTCATTCCATTTTCCATTTTCCATTTGTGAAATGTGTTGAAATCTTATGACGTATTATGATTTGTTGATTGATGAGTATTGGGATTTGAGAGTATTTGATTTTGTCACTTAAATTGAATTATTAATTATAGTCCAAAATCCATCACTGATTTTGAACCTCATTTTTATAAAAATTCTTTGGAAAATAATTGGAACTCAATTTTTTAACTCTCCCCATTTTATATAAAATTCATCGTAAATCCGTCATTCTCTACAATGTGAAATATGCCACCTGTTCTCAGAATATTATGATTTTTGTTTGATTGATTGATATTTATGATGACTATTCTTCCTCTTATGCTGAAATTATATTTTTTAGTCATTTTTCATCTGTATTTTAAATTCTGTATTCTTTTGATGATAACAAAAGGGGGAGAATGGATTAAGATTTTGATTGATGAATGAATATTTTATAAATATTTTAATTTTTGAAAATTCAATTCATTCTATATTCTTTTCACTCATGTATAGTTATAAGGGGAGTTTCTGTTGTAGGGGAAGCATTCAAATAGGGGG
The DNA here is from genome assembly GCA_030737875.1 of Allium sativum. Taxonomy (NCBI): domain Eukaryota; kingdom Viridiplantae; phylum Streptophyta; class Magnoliopsida; order Asparagales; family Amaryllidaceae; genus Allium; species Allium sativum. The sequence goes on along the minus strand of JASFAX010006998.1, from coordinate 15,468 downwards.
AATAATATATTTCTTTTTTCAAACACATTTATATTCAAAATCTTAAATATTTGTTTGTCATCATCAAAAGGGGGAGATTGTTGTATATAACGTTGTTGTATACACAACTATATGATTTTTGTTTGATGATAACAAACAAATATATATTATTACAAATGTGTTTGTACTGTACTTCTTTATATATACACAACATACAGGAATATAATATTTCAATTTAAATAAAATACAACTGTACAGAAATTTAAATATTTACACAGCATTTTATTTAAATAGAATATTTTATTTCAAACAGTACAAAATTTTTATTTTCCACTATTTTAACATGTATACATTTCAATTCACTTTTATTTTCTTACACAATTCCTCACACTCAGTCAGTCAGCTTAAATACATCTTCATTCATACATTCAGAGACTCAAATACAGATACTTTCACTGTTATACACACTGTTCTTGTTTTCTGCCTTCTGTCTTCTTGTCTTCGTCTTCACAGCTTTCAGTCCAGTCACTTCAGTCCAGTCTCATCTGATTACCTGTCACATGAAACAGAAACACACAGTATACTGCAATAGAAATAATACTGAATATATGAAAATATAAATTTTATTTTTAAAATTTTATTTGCCTCAGATTTCTGGTGTGTTTCTCATCATTCTTCATGACTTGATCTGATTTATCTGTGTCCAGACAGTTTGTATATGTACAGGGATAGGTAATTTTCTGAATGGCTGCATATACACACGTGTATAGATATACACGTGTGCACTGCCACGCCAATCAATATGCCTCTGAGGAGTAGCCACAAGGACCATCTCAACTCAGTGCATATGAATATGGTCGAGAGTGTGCTCAATCAAAGCAGCAAACACAAAGTGGTCGAGGCAAGCAAAGTATCACAGCAGCAAATAAGTATAAGGATGCATGTGGTCGAGCACAAGGGTCGAGCCATGCACAAATGAACTCAGTGAACACAACTGTGCAACTGCAAATAGTAATGAATGGTGCAGAAGCTATTGACCAAAGCAGTGCAGTATTAAGTGCCAGAAATGGTGTGAAGTGCAATAGTTTGACCAAGTAAATAAGGCAACAAGTCAAAGCAGCATACACAAGCCAAATGGAATGCAAAACTGGGAAGTGAACAAGTGGTCAAGGGTGTGTACAACATATATATATATATATATATATATACACACACACACACACACATGAAACAGCCATGTTAAAACCGGGTGAATATGTATGCATGTATAAGGCAAACTCAAGAAATATATATGGATGCATTACATAAGCAGCTAAGCACTGATGATGGTGCAGCCATGGTGAATCAACACAACAATGAAGCTAGCAAATATGGTCGAGTCTCACACATGATATTCGCACATGGAGTATGTACAAAGATAGCATCATATCAGGGTGATAACTCAAGTTAGCATGAACCAGTATGGTCAAACAAGTACAAAATGATGGACACAGCATGTCAATACATGTGCAAGTGCACAAACAGGCCATGGTGCACCATACATTGCCACATGTCAAAATAGATGGAGCTAAAGCAGTTTAGATTTCATTTACAAAGAAGTGCAACAGCAATGATTCATATACATGGAGCTAGAAGGACAATGCACAGCTTTATACAAGCAGTTGGAAAAAGGGTGCAAGCAAACTTCAAGGATATGCAACAAAGAGGCAACTCATCACACAAAACAGTACAAGTATGGACCAGTGAAATACATGGAAGGTTTACACAAGTCTATGTACAAGAAATTCAGGAAGTACAAGGGAATTTTTTTTTTCTCAATAACATTAATGACTCATTTTTGGAAAAATATAAATAGGCAATTCAGTTTTTACACTGCATGATTCCAGGCAAGAGAAATATATGTTTCCAGATTTCACAAGTTTTGATTTCCAGAAAAACAAGGAATACATGAAATAATCAAATGTGCAAATGGAATTAGAGAAAGTTTTTTTTGGAAAGAAATCAATTCGAATCTTTCCAGCACATTTCCAGAAAGCAATGGTTTGAGAAAATTATTGTTTGGCAAGTTTTTAAAACATGTTCAGAAATCAGGGATTAAAGATAAAAAGGAATATACGGCATGTATTTCAAATTTGCCTATTATGCAATTTCCAGAAATAAAGCAAACTATTTTTGGCAACAGTTTTGGCAAGATATAAATTGCAATTTCCAGAAGGCCAGAAGTATGTCTAAATTCATTACATGATTCACGGAAAATTTACAACGCACATTCAAAGCCAAGGAAGTATTTCATTCGGACCAAATCAATAAGGAAAAAAACATGCACAAATCAGATCGGCCACATAATGAAATCAGAGTATTTTTAGGGTTTCATAATCCTATTTAAAACACCAACTCATCACAGGCATCATAGATTGAAAATCAAGCACCACAAATTCAAGAAAAGAATTAAATCTGAATTACTCACAATTTTTAGGGTTTCGTTCAAGTGAGAGCTCAAGCGAATCGACATTAGAAAGCATGCTACAAAGACAAGAGCCTTCAGAGATCAATATCCAGAGCACTCTTATCACGTCGTTGATTCGAACTAAGGAAGATTCAGAAACCCTAGTCGCCAAATTGAAGCCGCCATTTGTATTTCTTCGGAGACCAAAGGATCGGGGCAAAAGAAAATAGAAGGGCCGGCCTACTCTATGTTTGGCCAAGTGTTTTAAGTGATAAAAGGGGATGACCCTTTTAATTTAAGTCCTAGTTTTTTTTTGCTTGGATTGTTTTATTCTGTATTTTTTTTCTGTATTCATTGCAAACAAACAAACATTTTTCTAGAGTCTGTAAAATTCTAGGGCATTCAGTCAGGGTGTTGACTGACAGTTGACAGAGTCTGTAAAATCTGGGTTACGGGGTTGTAATCAGGGGGAATCTGATCTAGGGGTTTAGATCAATCAACGGTTTTAAGCGTAGGGTTAGAATAGGAGCATGGTTTGTGAGTGTACATGGTCTTGTATGCGGGATCTATTCTATCACCTAGTAGAAACCTTAGAAATGCAGCAGTAGGCAGGGTTTTGCCGAAGCTGGGTACATCTGTGTGTGATTTATTTTCTGCATTTTTGTTTCTGCTATATTCTGTGATCTGTTAATTATTATATGTATCTCGTTATATTTTTAATCCAGTCAAAAACTATGATAAACCCTATTCACCCCCCCCCCCCTCTCTAGGGTTAATTTAGATCCAACACGCGCCTCCTCCAGACCTTCGGAGGTCGATCCAGCACCTCTAGCCAAAACGCCCTCACCTTCCGCAATAAGACCCAGTCCGCCCGATATTGTCGTTGGTCGGCAAAATCACCAAAATCGTCGTGAATACATGACCAGATTCTGGCCATTATAGATTAGAATCCAATCGTAGCCGTTGAATAGGTTGATTTCAGTAAGATGAACATTTCTCTAGTTGAACGATTTCGGATTTAATTGGTGGATTGTAAGAATTTAAAGAGGGAAAATCTAATGTTTATCGGCCATTGAAATATTTAGTGGAGGCGCAAGACTACTTTGACCAGACGCGTTACGGTTTGATGCAAATAGGGTTTCGCAAGGTATATTTATATAGTGTTGGGAAAGATTATTAATATTATAATATAACGAAACTTCATCGTGAAGTATCATGTTAAAAACCACCACATATGATTGATAATCGAGACGAAACTTCTAATCCTAGCATAAAAAAATATTCTGGGCCCGATGGGACAAGTTTCGTTGAATTCTGGGGTCGTATGTAAAATTCCCTTTATAATTCATGTGTGAAAATCAGTCGTTTAAATTTCCCACGATCACAAAATAAATCCAATCAACTTGAAACTTTGAAATTCTACTTGTCCTTTTCCTTACGGATCCAATAAAATTTGTTTCATTAAAATCGAAGTTCATTTGGCCAGTCGTTTATTCCTCCAATGTTACCTCTATCTAAATTTGCCAAAATAATATAAACGATTATATAAAAATCTAGGCGTTTATTATGGCCACGATCAAACGGTAAGTCCGATTGATACGAAAATTGAAATCCTACAATGACTAACTAATACAAATCCAATAACACAAGTTTTGTCGCATTCCGAGACTACGCGCTATAGAAAATGACTGGGCATTTACGACAGCCGTTGTCACATACGATATCGGTTTGCCACAAAATTTGGTTTAGTGCAATAATTTGACATTACGGTTCCAATAAAATTAAGTTCATCGAAAACCGAGACTGTTTTCAAAAATGGTTGTTTATAACGCTTATAAAATATCGATTAAAATATTATATAAATTCCAAAATAAATTCAATAATAATAAATTATTATTATCATAAATACCCAAATAAAAAACATTTATAGTTTCAAATATAAGCAATACAGGTTATATAACTCAATATTAACATTTTGGTTTAAACAATATCCAAATTATATTGAAAACCCTTATAAATTAATTAGTAAACGTTATATTTTAATAATGATTTCCATAGTGACTATTTTAAAATTTGAATTTGACATAACTAATCATCTTTAAACTAAAATCCCAATTTTTTTCTTTCATTAGAAAATTATAATAAAAAAGATTCAAATGTTTGTTGTTTCACAGAAATCCAACTTATATCGGATCTTATATATCCAGTTAAAGTTCAAAACTCAATTTTACGAACTACTGCGTCATTTTGAGCTCGTTTTATATTATATACATAATTATATATTCAAACTTCGTTTCATAAACGAAATATATATTAAAATCCATTAATATTCCAAATAAAATATTTAAAATAATAAAATAATTTAAATATTCGACTACCAAAAATACAGGACATTACATATGTGACATATATCAATACAATTTAAGGTGTATGAATATCTGTAATGGTTATCCCATCAATAACATTCGACCATTTATTAGGAGAAGTATATTTGTATAACAGCTAATGTCTAGGATGTAGAATATAAATATATCACATAGAGGAATGGTTACATTGGTTACATTCGAAAACATTAAGTGTACAAACAAAACTGCTAACGCATGTTCACATATTAGATTTTCGATCAAAGATCTCTCCATACGGATTCGAATTCCATGCATCAGAGTCAGAAAGTACCTCCAAGCGTCGTATATCTCTTGATAAAATATTCCCAACTCCGCGCGAAAATTCCAAGAGCTCCCAAACTGTGTTCCTACTCTGTTTTTAGCCATTTCCAATATCGAGGTTTCATTTGGCATCCGTCATATGAGTCTTCGTCACTCGAACACAACAAAAATTCCCAGGTGGGATCACACAGCCCAATAGACATTGGAATCATACAAAGATTCCTCCACAAATCTTGGAATCATACATGTATTTCAATACATCAATAGTTCTTGAAATCATGGACAAATTCTTCAACATATCTCAAAATGACTACACGTGTTCGAGCATCTCAATAGAACTCAAATCTCCATATATACTTCACTTCCAAAACATACGCCCTGTATACTAGATTTGAAGTGGTTTTCGATAAGTAGAACACTTACCAATCCCGTTCTCCTAAAAACTAGTCGCCTGATTTAAGGTCAAGTTCCATATCCGATTAATCAACTATCAACTCACACAGTAAGTGGTTGAATATGTAAAACAACCTCACTTAATTTTCATAATAACTGAATAAACATCTATAGCACTATCAAGTCACGAAGCATGACAAAAAGTCAAAGAACGATGAACTCATATAAACGTCTTCTAATCCCTTTTCCATTTAATTAATCTTTCATTAGTTATAGCTTTTTTATTACTAAAACTTCATTTATCTAATAAGACTTCATTATTGAACAACAATTCCTACTTGATTAATATTCCTTTATATACTAGTGTATATCTTCAAATTTTACATATAAAAGATATATGTGTATTCTATGATTTCCTTATTCCTTTATGTCCTTCAATACGTAAAAAGGTATTCATATACTTACCCCTCTTGTATAAGTATATCCATAATTCATTTACAAGATTCAATACTCAAAAGTTATTCATATACTTTACCTCCAGTATAAGTATGTTCATAGTTTATTTGCAAGGCTTTATTTCTTCAAAATATAATCAAAGAGGATAAAGCTATTATTTATTAAGAATCTCTTCTCTTTTATAAGTTAAAACATCTTATACAATATTTATATCCTGAAAGATTCCTATATATTTTCTATCTTTTAAATCCCTTATTAAAGATCTAAGTATATTCAAAACCATTAAATAGTATATTTCTAGTTTAACTATATTCCAGGGTTTAAAAGAAGGTGTTGCTAAAACAATGTTTACAAAAAACCCATAGCAATTCCATTTTGTAATTATCTTTAAAACTTCATTTAAAGATTGCCTAATATTTACTTCAACTGTATATTCTCAAAGGGTTAAAGACGAATGTAATTAATACATTGTCACAATAAACCTAAAACAGTTACTTTATAATTATCTTTAAAAATTCGTTTAAAGATTTAAGTTAATGTTTCTTTAAGTTTGATAGCCAAATAATTGATTATCCTATTGAAAATGATTGCTTATAGAAATCAAGATTTGTTCCCTTTACTTTCTAACATTATTAACTCAACAACCCCTCAGTCTAGAGTGAGGCCAAGTAAGTTAGAGCACCAGTTGTCTATCACCCCTTGCTTGGACACCCCATTCTTGATACTCATAGTTAGATAAGCCTACTTGTTGGGTTATTAGAATTAATCATATTAATCATGATATTCAATAAACAGGTAAGTAATCAACATAATTTTTCCAACATTCCCAACCTATATATTCCTCGACTAAGAGGGAAGCCGGTAGGCTAGAGCTTTATTTCTCCGTACTTACTCGATATCAATCTTAATTCTCACAAATAGATAAGCCTACTTCATTGGCTTATTAGTGTTAAGCTTTAACAATTACCTTTTAAACAAGTGACTTAATCATGATAAGGTTTAGCAATCCGCAACCCCTTTTATCCTTTGATTTATTTGGAAATATATTTTAAAAAGAAGATATTTTAGAAACAAGATATTTTAAGAAGAAGATATTTTAGAAAGAATATATTCAAGAAAGAAGATATTTTATACTTCAAAATACTCTAATAAGAGTTAATAATTAATAATAAAGAGATGAGACAATTTACGAAAACTTAAAGAGTATTTTCAAAACTTTGAAATCTAAAAACACGGTTAAACGGGTAGTTTTGCACTAGTAAGATTTTGGTTGTTTTCAATAGGTTACTTAGCATTTTACTATTCAATAACATCAAGGTATTAGGAATACAAGAAACACAAGATTGACATGATAAGAAATCACTAAGGATGTCTTTACAAAATTCCATGCAAAGTGATGAAAACAAAACAATTTTAAAATGCATCTATAGCGACTATCGTTATAAGTGCACTTTCAAGTTCAAGTCCACAATAAGTCAATTACCCTGCTAATTCTTATATGCTTTGTTTCAAGTTCATTCCACTTGTCATACAAGTCAATTCAAGTCCAATTCAAAGTCCATTCCAATCCATTAACATGGATCACATTTGTGACTTACTTTTAAAATAAGAATCAAATTAATATTTTTAACATAAGTTACCAACATTCAAACAACTTTTATCATAGTTAAACACATGCAAATGGTATGTATATTTCTGTCCAAAATAGTGAATTAACTCACCTTTATTCTAATCACGTCCAAGATCAATCCAAGAATAAGAACCAAGATCCAATCTATCAAACTCCTTTCTTTCCTTCCTTTCCTTGCTTTTTCCTCATTCCTTTCTTTGATAGCTCATGACCTCAAGTAGGGCTGTCAACGGGTCGTGTCGGGTTAACTCGGGTTCGGGTCAGTTCTTAAATGTGTCGGGTCAACCCGTTTATCAAACATGTCATATTTTCTCAACTCGAACCCAACCCATTTATAAACGGGTTGACCCAACCCGACCCGGGTAACCCGTTTATTTAAATGGGTCGGGTCGGGTCAGGTTAAACTGGTTGACCCATGAACCCATAAACCCGTTTACTTGACTGTATTCTTAAAAATAGTCTACATTTCAGAAATGCATTTAGCAAAATATAAACATAAGATACAATACGTGAGCACTCAAATCCATATTTCACATGAGTATCTCGCAAGAGTTATACATTCACTTGATAATCTGGTTCCATTACTTTGCCACTTGCCAATTTTAATCCCTAAGCCTGAGATAGTTGACCAAGAAAAAAGAAATAAATGGAAAGTGGAAACTCTGAAGTTTGAATGCAGTGGCGGCTTAGTATAAAGTGTAAATTAGAGTAATCTGTAATTGTGTTTGTACGCATAATTCACAAAGATTGTAAGTAAAAGTAACACTTTATCCAAGATTTCAAAATGAGTCAAGTATCATTAATTATGATATAAAAAGGGATTAAAAGATTTATTTAATCAATTTAATAACACTTTATCCAAGATTTCAAATATTTAAATAAATCAGATAATTGAATACAAAGTGTCCGAGATTCCGGGTTGTTACAAAACTATTGATATAGTTAAATAGGTTGATAATTCTCTTGTTATCACCATTGTTTTGAAGTGTAATTAGAGTTGATTATAATCACTCAGTCATGTGAATTTTTTGTCATTTAGTTTTGTTTCTATGCAGTTGAAATTCCTCCTTCATTCTCTTCGTTTGTTCTAACATTTATATCTAATGTTGAAATTGTAAGCATTCTTAGCTTCAAATTGTCTTTTGTACTCTGATCATACCTTGAGCCTCTTTGTGCCTTGATTTCGTAAATCTTCTTGCATTGAGTTGGCTAAATGCTAGAATTATGTATAATTTTTTTCCTATAAGAAGACGTGTATTTGATCTTCCATTCATCAGCTTTTACTAGGTTACAAGTTTCTTTTACTATTGCTAACTTGAAGTTTTGGTGCATCTGACCTCTTCTCATGTATTTGCATTTCTTGGGTTTTGTTACAATAACATTATCTGAATGATTTGTCTTTACATTAAGCTCGTCTTAAGTGCTAATTGAGTGCAAGTTCAATTTGCAGCGCCTTCCCTTTATACTCTACGCACATGTAACATTATTTGTTTCTTGGGTTTTATTTTATTTTATTTTAGGTTAATTTTGGTTGTTGATGTTCATGTTAGGCTTGCATTTATTATTGAACAAAATCATTTCACGGATTATTCAACTCAGTTATATATAAGTAAAAGAATGTGATTAATTATCTCTGACTAAATCAATTTTTTGTCCAGCTGATCCTTGATTTACCATAATATCTGTTAAGCACTTTATTTACATGATTTCAGTACTAATGCAGGTATACCAACTATAGATCTTGCTCGCTATTGAAGGAGCTAACAACTTACATCAGATCTACAAAACTTTGTCCAAGTCTTTCTAGCAGGTAATTAAAATTTTCTAATAGATTGCTGGTTTTAATCAACCAAGAAAAGGGAATTTTTTTAATCTCAAAGTTGCGGATCACAATTAAAACATTCATTTTGCTTAGTGTTATGCCCCCACTAGGTATAACTACACCCCAAAAGCTAGCTCAAAGGGGTAGGGTGCCTAATGGGTTATATATTCATCACCCGTACCATATTGGGTGATGTGGGACATTATATTCCACCACGCTTCCAAAGTTCGACGCCCACGTCGGTGTTCTATGGCCACTAACATCGCCCATACAATGTCAATGACCAATCGAGTGACGCCACGCCCATACATGTCGTCCATGCCCATACATGTCGCCAACGGGTTTCAAACTTTTTCTATCGTGGTGGCCTGCTCTGATACCATTTGTTATGCCCCCACTAGGTAGAACTACACCCCAAAAGCTAGCTCAAAGGGGTAGGGTGCCTAATGGGCCTATATATTCATCACCCGTACCATATTAGGTGATGTGGGACATTACACTTAGTTTTGTTTACGCTCTTTATAAATTGAAACTTGATTTTTCTTTAAATGGTAATTTATCTGAACATAGATTTCCCTATTTTAATCGACTGGGAATAGGGATTTTTCATTTTGCTAAATTTTGTTTACACACTTTCGAAGTTAGAACTTGGTATACAAACAAGCCTGAAAAATAGCAATGCATCATTCCACGTTCTTGATTCATTGTCCACTGCTTTCCTCTTTTTCACAATTAATTTGCACTTTCCCAGTGTTTTTTGAGATCCACTCATTCATCACCTTAAATAGAAGGCAAGCGATTACGATCAGGATATGGACACGCTAGATGTAACAGTTTCAAAAACAGCAGTTGCTTAACTATATCTTTGATTTGGCCGCATATTTGTATTGAAAAATTAAGTGTTACTATTATTCTTTTTAAATGAGTGTATGTGCTATTAGTTTGTAATGACCACCTATCAATCAACCATTAATCTGAAAAGAAGAACAGAGCCGAGATCAGTGTGCGGTAGTGTTTGTACAAATGAAATAAAGACAGGAAAATCAACAAACACCTTACCACCAAATGTTTCCAGCAAGCTCAGCGAGTCAACATCAATTTATCCGGTCAATTGTCAGCATAGTACGGTGGTGGAAGATCCCTTGGTCGAAGACATGGTGACTGGACGGTGAATATGTCAGAGAACCAGTTGTGCATGTGCATTCATGCACAGGAGAATGAAACTGTAAATATTCTGCATATGCTTTGTTATTGAGTTATGGGCCTGTTTTGCTCAGCCCAGAAGTAAATGCTCTGTTTAACTATGTGCTGTGAGCAATCGAAGTTTGTATTGAGTTTGTTTGGGAGTTTTCTCTCATAAAACTTCAAGTTGTCAATTTCGTCAAAACATTCTTGAAATTAAGAAATAAGCTTTCTCATCTTTTCTTGTTCATTGTTTTCTACTGTACACTGCAAGAAAAACTGAGATTAGCGACAGATTTTTAGCAGCGGAAAATTCCGTCGCTAATTAGCGGTGGATTTCCGTGGGCTTTGTAAGAGAAAATATTTTGGATTTTATATGTCATCTTATTATAAATTATTACCGTCGAATACTAATTCTGTTGCTAAATCAATGGAAATTGCAGCTCTTTACCGTCATATAATATTTAACGCTAAATTCCGTTGCTAATAGAGTCGGATTACCGTCGACATAATTTTGAAGCTATTTTCCTGCAGTTTTCCAAGAGATTTGAAACAAACTTTTTTATTTTTTATTTATTAAATGTTTAAATTTGTGTTATTACTTAGTAATTAATTAGTAAGTTTAAATTTTAAATAATTAATGTTAATAATACATTAGTAATTAATAATAAATAATAACTATTAGAAGTAAATAAAATTCAATAGTTAATGCTGATATATTTTTTTTTTTGAAAATTAATGTTGATTAATTATTAATTACTATATAATATAAATAAGAGGTAATAGTAATTAATAAAATACATTGTTGTTCAATGTTTATTAAATTTGTTTTGATAATCAATGATTATTTAATAGTCTTTAATACGATTAATTAAATTAATATCAAGACATTATTAATAATATGTAATTTATGTTATATATTCAATATTTTGGAATTTTCTAAAATATATTTAATGTTGTTTCTAAAATATGCAGTTTATGTTAAATGTACAAAATTATAAAAAATTCCAAAATGATTAAAGAATTTCAAAATAATAGATGAAATTGATAATACCATTAAATAGTAATCAATAGTTAAATTTTTTTACTCGTTGTAATAAATAATTAATAAATAACAACTAATGATTAATGATTTCAATACGGAGTAATATTTAATAAATAATAACTAGTAATTAATATTTAATAGTTATAAATAAATAATTAATAATCAACAACCAAACCTAATATTTAACAATTAAATGCTTGTAATAACGTTTCAGAGAGTAAAAATTAGGGGAACCCGCGTGCACATAATTTTGCTAAAAAAATTCATTTTCCCGCTTCCACCCGCGCCTAATAATACCCTCCTCCTTTTCGTTTAAGCCTAATCCACTAAACCAAAAAAATTCCTTTTCGTTTAACCCTAATCAATCAGGAAATATCGCTTCAGTCAATAACATGGAAATGGAGTCTAGGGTTCTCTTCAGTCGCCTCTTCGCTCTTTCCATCTTCTTTCCCTTCCATCTCTCCTCGCTTCTTATTCATCCACCCCATAACCCTAGTTTACCCCATGCCTATGTCTTTTGGGCTGTTGCGTTCCGCTCGAGCCTACCGCTTCTCCTATCTCAGGTCTGATCTGTCTTTGTAATTCATTAATCCCCTTTCAACTCTGGTTGTGATGATTCTACGGGCTTCAGATCTAGCGCGACCCGTTTAAACACCACGTTTTAGTACACGCTCGATTATGCCTCAACAAGAGCCTGTTTACAGCAATGAGGATCATTTGTAGGCGGTTTAGTATTTGTTCTTGTTTTTTGGTTCTTGTGTGTTTTGAATCCAACGGTTTCCGTCTTCCGGTTATTGCTGGGTGGTTTGGTGGTTTTCATCTTAGATCTATTTTTCTTGGGTTTTGTGTGGATTTTCTGTGTTTTAACGGTTTGCGTCTTCCAGGTAGTATGATTGTGACTGATGTAAGAACTAGTATGGCGTTGTCTGAGTTCATCGGGAGTAAAGAAGGGAAGCATTGTCTTTATAGAGTCGGGTACAGGAATGTTATCGATAAAGGTATAAATTTGAACGAGGATGGGGTGCAGGTTGTGTTGATGATGGAGACTAGTGGTCATGGTGCCTTGAAAGAGAGCTATTTTCGATATGATGGTATGTTTTTCGTTATTTTTTCTATACTATATATCAGGATAAACTGGACACTATCTTCAAATATAAAGAAAGCATGCACTGACTGTAGAATACAGGCTTCAGTTCTTCGAGAAGAATTTATGCAAGTCTTCCATTGCATGTTTTACTTTGCCGTTTTGGTGCATTCAGCCACACATATATTTCTGAAGTGTTCAACCAATATGACCGCAACTGTGTATATCAGTAAAGTAAAATGAATCTGCTGCATAGCATACACATGTTTCTATCATCATGTTAGATCTTGCTACAATTCAAAACCAGAAACATAATTGAAAATATATTGGTATTGTAACCGAGGAAAAATTTAGGTTTATGTTGCATATAGTTATAGGTATTTAGTTCTTGAAACATGTTGATATGCATATCACATGTACTGAAATATGTTATCTGGCCACCATGCATATATAATGCTAACTGGTGTTATTTAACATACTTTTACGGATTAAAGGGGTATATATGGTTGTAAAGATAATCATAGAGATGGTAAGAATGAAACTTGAGGGATTGGACGAAGGAATTGAATGAAACTTGAGGGATTGGACGAAGGAATTGGAAGTCTAATCAAAGAACTTGGAGAACCCATCGAATTTGTGGAACTGAGAATGAACATAACAACTGAATCACAATACGCAAAAAAAAGGGTTGAAGTAGTTGAAACTCTGAGGCGTTACATAGAGGTTTGATTAACTATATGGAAGTAATTCTTGATTAAATAAGAGGGTAAAACGAACATAACTAAACCAGTTTTTTTTGGCCTGTCTTTCTGCAAATACAGGAAGGGAAAATTGAAGGATGAAAGGTTGATAATTGTGGCAATTCTTGGGTAAACGATGGTTGTCTTATGGACTCAAACGATGAACCTCTCCCCATTGATGCTTATATGTATAGGTATCATATATCACATTTTTAATGTAACAGCATAACTTCTCCAGGTTTCTCAACGTTGAAAAGATAAGCGGATCTAGATTCGATAATGGCGAGTTGAATTTAAATCCAAGTGAATAGAGCAATGGGATTGCGAGGCAGCATAAACGAAACGTTTCAATTGATGGGTCAATTATTCAACTGGACTAGATAACACTCCCAAATTTTGCATATTAATTCTGATTTTAAACTGAAATCATAATCATTTGACAAGTCCAAGAAACGAGTTACAAATCATTCAAAATCGCAATAATGTCTGTCATGCTTTCTAGTTGTTTCCACACAATGTAAATCTAATGTTAAAGCTCTTTCCATATAGTTGACAACATACATGTATTTGAATCCCACATCATAATATTGCCATCTTCATCCCCGGAAGCCGTAAATTTCCATCAAGAGATATAGCCAATGATAATACCATACTTCTATAACCAATAAATATGTGAACACATTCACCGCTTAGCACATCCCACAATCTCACTGTTTTACCACTCAATCCTGTTGCTAAGTAATTGCAATTCGAATGCCACTGCACACACTGAAAATAAATCGCAACTTTTAAATTTGTCGCAGCAGCACAATTGGTTGAAGAATTTCAAGAAGATGGTTTGAGCTTATTCAAAACTTAGTAATTGTTGCAGATGTCATAGCAACATGCACACACCCAAAGAGATCATAGATTTTAGAAAACTATGCATGTGGATAATTCAATGCAAACAACAGAGAATCTGAATGCTCAAAATGAAGTTCTATGTTTTTAATGTTAATTTATAAACATAAGGCACACTACCCATTTTCAGCATTGCTTGGATTACTATCTCTAAGCCACTCATTTTAAGGCAATTGGTTACTTGCCATGCTGACAATTATAGTACACATCATCTACAAATTTTCTACAAGCCTATGTTAAAATTTTGCATTTTATCTACTGAAATTTTCAGGTAATAAATCCCAAATAAATCAAGTGGGTAGTAATCAATCGTAAAATAGTCAATCTCTGCATGGGATGATTACTTTCAATTCTTTTAAAAGGTGGTTTGGAATTACATAAAGATCATTGAGAAACATATTATTAGCACTTAATGTATTTGTATCATCACTCACCAAAAATAAAAAGAAAAAAAGGGAAAAAAGGAAACGAAATTTAATACATGCACTAAAACAAATCCAAGACATGCATAACTTACACTGTTAGGGCACTCCCAGCAGTGGGAGTATGGGTTGAAATGAGAGAGAGATCGCCGAACTCGTGTTCCAGCGGTTGCGCGATGAGTGTGGGGAGCAATTGCAAACGGTGAGAATCCCCATTTGCAAATTGAGAGCGGCAACACTATACGGGTTTCTGAAAACCGTTTAGCGTCTAGGCGGTTTTCAAAAATCCGTTTTAGGTTTAAATCTTTCTTTTAATACCGTTCAGATTTTTTTAATTTCTTTTTGCTTAAACGGTTTTCAAAAAACCGTTTAAGGTTTTATTATTAAAAAAAAATTAGGCAACGACTTCCCACCGATTGCTGGATCGGTGGGAGCAACCCCCGCTTGAACAATGGAAACCCACGCTTATTTCCACCAAGCTGCTGGGAATGCTCTTAGAAAAACTTGAATAGATTTTGCAGCCACAGAGCCAAATAAATTTGCAAGCTCATCTAACAGTTCACTGGTCTTACAAACTCAAATGAAGAACAAATATTATTTGAGCAAATCCTGACAGTAAACAATTATCAGAATTCTAAAGAAAGACCACTAATGATCAAAAAGTCAAATAAGGTCTAAACTGTAATCTAGCCTTAAAAGACTT
>JASFAX010006997.1:0-28523 GCA_030737875.1 Allium sativum | reverse complement strand
CTCTGATACCAAAAGCGACGACCACCCAAAACCCCTGCACTTAACAAGAGGAATATTACACTAAAAGGTGTGCCAGGCAGCTATGGATGATCATCTAAGTAGGTAAACATACGTAGAACCTGTCGTAGAACTCACAGCGTAAGGATAAAATATAACAGAACATATACAACAAGTAGAAATAGTAAAGCATCATATAACAGAAATCTAAACTTTCATATCATACTAAAAGTAATCCATACAACTTTGGAAAACACTGTAGAAATCTATACATGAATCCTCACTACATAATCCTCAGAGTACAAACTAACAACAAAGGAACATTCATATATGTACAATAAGCAAAATGATATGTCAGCCTCCTGCTCGTCTTCGGTCAGCAATATCATCCACTAAGATCTACCATCTACAACCTGTAACTCAGTCTGCCCATCCGCAACACCGTAAATGAACTGCCCAAGGTAATAAGAGGAAAAATAAAACCTTGAGTTAGACAACGGTCTTAGTGAGCGATAAAACAACTATCTAACATCAACACTAGAGTATATGAAAGTAGGCAGAAAGAACTCCCAGTCTACCAACGACAACAGAGAAGAACCCAAACCCGTCTTTCCCACTTCTGACAGTGATAGCCTTTGCAAGAAGCATAAGCAATCATAACAACCAGTTTATGTCCTACGCAAATAGCCCTAATCGAAATCAACATCCCTTAAGCACAATCCCCGAAGGCCTAAACCAACATCAGACAAGAACCAAGAAATATATTCTTCGATGTCGAACAATCTACGTAGGAAAGTACAAGCGAAACAAAAAATCATTCATGACTCTGGCTATCACCGCCTAATCCTTCTTCGCAACCACCGTTAGTCGTATGACAGCCATCTGCCATATATCAAGGGCTAATGGCAATCCCGGTTCTAACGAATCTCCATACGCCTTTCATCGTTACATATCTAGGCCTTTCAATGATACCCACCGTACAACCCGGTCTTCTAGGCGTCCCTATTGTACCCCTGCTTTGAGTCTGCTAGAACCTGTGATAACGATAATCTTTCAGCCTTCAACATCTCTAGTCGTCAACACCTGCGACTATCCTCAAGCTCAAAACACCCTTGAGCAACCATTATCCACCAGCTCAAAACACCCTTGAGTTGTCTTCGCATTCGTTGCCTTCAACGATCAACGAACACTTCACATTTGTTGCCTTCAATGATCAACGAACACTTCACAATGCTTTAGACATTCCTCCTTGAATTCGCGTTGAAGCTATAACTATCGTTGACTCAAAACAGGCTTAGTTTGGTCAAAACTACATTTCATAGCGTTTCCTGCTTCCATGTTGTGAAAAACTGGATTTTGCATCAAAACAGCCTTTTACAGCGCTTCTGGAATGCTATCAATTTCTCGTTCGATTCTGGATCATTTTGCCCTACCCGAGCCCTCTTTTCTGCCCTACCCGAGCACCAGATTTCTGCCTTACCCGAGCCCTATTTCTGCCCTACCCGAGCACCAAATTTTTGCCCTATCCGAGCCCTCTTTTCTGCCCTACCCGAGCACCAAGGTTTTGCCCTGCCCAAGCACCAAATTTCTGCCTTACCCGAGCACCAAATTATGCCCTACCCGAGCACCAAATTTCTGCCCGACCTGAGCACACTTTTCTGCCCTATCCGAGCACCAAATTTCTGCCCGAGTCGAGCCCACTTTTATGCCCTACCCGAGCACCAAATTTCTTCCCGACCTGAGCCCACTTTTCCGCCCTACCTGAGCACCAAATTTCTGCCCGACCCGAGACCACTTTGGCCAATTTCTTCAATGTTGCACTCCAAAACTTCATCAAATTCACACGCGCAACTTCATAAAATTAGCCCAATCGAAGGTCAATCATTTATCCCAATCCGAGTGCTAAAATCACCAAATCTTCAACAAGTCTTCACGCTTGAACACGATTTGATGCGATACTCAAAACGAATCAAACTTCAACTTTTTCAACAATGATAATTCAACTAAATCAACCATCAATCAACAATTCAACCATCAATCCAAATAATAATCAATAAACATTCAAACAATTTATTAAACACTTAAATATATCTAAACATAGAACAAAAATAAAAAATTACCTTCCAAAAGTTGCTAAATTTAGATCCTATGATTATTTAAAATTGAAATCATACTTACATCGATTAAATCTGTATGAAAACAACTCGAAATAATGAACATATGATCAAATAATCCATATACTCGATTAATACGCTTGAGAGATGCTTATCACTCACCAGTTCTTCAATCTAGCTCCAAAACGACGATGTATGAATCCGGTCAGCGAAGATCTTCCTTTTACTCTCTCGATTTAATGAAATCTCTCCTCTCTTGATTTGGTGTAGATCTTAAATCCCTCTTTGTAGATCTCGAGTTCTAATGGTGGAAAGGTGTATTTGCAAAGCCAAAAGCCCAACCAAAATAAGGGAATGAAGAAAGTAACCCTCTCTTCATGTCCCTAACCCCCTATTTAAATCCTCCTATTAGCCCACTAATAGGCCTCCTCAAATCAGCTCATTAAGAGCTAAAAACCTGAACAACCAACTATAAAACCTTAAAATAGTGATTCCACCCAAACTGCTGGGGCAAATCTTTAGTGTGACCACTCTACGGAATGAACAACATCATTTCCTTCCCAACGAGACTAACATCAGCACTTGATTCGATCCAAATCAAAATGTTATGCTCTATACAAAACTGATAGGGGCAAAATGATTATAAATAAAATTGGTAAAAATCATGGACATGTCTCACATCCCCATGAACAACATATCAAAATATGGAAATGATCCGACCCTCAGGGAATAAAATAAAAATATTTTACGTTCCTCCTATACATAAAACACGGGTTATTACATTCCTTTTACGAATGGTTGTTACCATTTTATACAACGTAATATTTTTTTGTATCTACCTTGTTAGGGATTCATATATTTTATGAACTTTTAACTTTAAATTTAGCCGATGGATGTATGAATGTTGGCTTAGCATACAAGGTAGGATGCGAGCATCTCTTGAATCTCGACTATGTATTTTTCTTTTATTTTTTCAGCTATAACTATTAAGTTGTTCAATGCTTTATCGACATGTTTTTGTCATCTTCAGGACCATAATTGTAAGTTCTTGGATCATTTTGAAACTTCAATGCCATCCTGAGCCTGAATAATACAAATTGCAGGTTTTTTTCTTCCCGTTATATATGTTTTCTACTACGGTTGGAGACGTGGACAATGCGTACAGAGAAGCCATGGTTGGATAGAATGGTGTGTGCGAATTCAACAAGGTGCATTATTTTTTCTTTGAAGAATCCAGAAACGGATGGACTGTATGTTATGCCTTTACTGGATAGACTGTATTATTATCATTATTATTATGCCATAATTATCCTAACGAATAATTTATCTATTCAATGGTAGTCCACTGTTGCACAAGGGAACTAAAAACCTAACTAAAAACAAAAATGAGTATAGAAAAAGAAAGAATAATTTTTATTGTATATCGTTACCACATGCTACTTGACTCACATTACTGAAGAAAGCACTAAATTTTGTACTATATGTGTTAATTTGGATACCTAATTAACCAAGCAACTTTTATGTATATCTGTATTACTTTTTGAAGTTAAATTTGGAATGTAAGTTAAGGATGAAGAAAGATATAAAGTAGCACAAATTGATGAGTCAACTTGTATTGCCTTCTGTGACAGCTATGAATTTGCAGTTATGTCTTTAAGTTTGCATCTTCTTAAACACGTTATAATCATTGATAATACAATATTATTTGATTGGTTTATTTATTTATTTATTTATTTATTTTATAGATCCATATGAGAAGAGATCCACATCAAACATGCAACAGAAAATATCAAGTGAAAAGCCGTAAAATAACTCCTTTCTTAGTACTTGACTCAAAAATGGTAGATTTGATAAACCAGTGGAGCCTTAATTTTCTCATATAATATTTGCAAGCTGCACTTTCTGAAGCTTTGAGGTTCTATCCTTCCGTTCAACTGGATCACAAATAGGTATACTCATGTTCAAATAAAAATAGGACAAAAGAATAATTAAACCAAGGACAAATAGGAAAAGTGGATTATTCCCATAGAGGTGTAAGCCAAGGCCGAACCTGCACATGCTTTGCAAAATGATATTTCTTCTGCTTTTGCTACTGGTTCTTCATATTTTCTATCCTTTAAATTTACTGTGTCGGTGGCTTCTCGTTACACCTAGTACTCGTATTCATACAGCGTTAATTAACAGTAATGAAACAAGTTTTTTAAACATGAATCGTAGCCTTACTAACAAGTATCATTTCTGGGACGTTACATAAAGTGCTTTGCTTAAAAACATCGTCACTTGATTGCAGTGACGTTACTGGTTGAGTGGGTTTTGGTGTAGGCGTAGTTTGTCTAAAGTGTTTTTTTTAGTGGCATTAAACTGGTGCTAAAAACTTATTTTGCTTTGTTGTCCAAGCACTGCACTATGTCAAATTGCAGCCAACAATCAGAGAGCGGCATGTTTGAAGAAACCGATGAGAAACTATATTCCCCACAAATAGCTACACTTTGTGAATACCGCACTCCATCTTAAAACTTTGATTTTATAATTAGTAAGTTGTAGTTCTAAGTTTTTTCTTGGTGTTTTCTTGTGTTAAGACCATATTATTAACAGTATTACTAAATTATTTTGTTTTTTGTTATGTTATTGCTCTTATGTCTATGAATTATAATACTATCAATGAAATTATTACATTCAATTGTCTAATTAATATTGTTATATTGTCTGATTCTATAATTGCAAAAGATAATTATTTGTAATATATATCAATTCTTTGTTCGAGAACTATAGTGATTTGAAAAGGGTGGTTTTCATTGTTAAATGTAGTTTTTTGCTTCTGATGTAAGCACAACATAAGCAACAAATAAGGTCCTATCACCCTTTTTTTCTTCGACAACTAGGAACAGAAGCAAAAAAGGACGTTTTTGTTGCTTCCGTTGTGTACCTGAAGCAACAAATTTGGATCTATTTGCTTCTTCATTTCCTTTTGATGTTGAACCGAAGCAACAGGGGTAAGAAACCAAAGCAAAAAATGTTTTTTTTGCTTCTGTGCCTCAGCCGAAGCAACAAATTTTGGTTTATTGCTTCGACTGAAGTTGCTTCTGTTGTTGAACAGAAGCAACAAAGGTTAGACAACAGAAGCAACAAGCCATTTTTGTAGTAGTGCTGGAGTTTGTTGTTTCCCACCTAAACTCTGGGTGCCCATATTTTCCACACGGGCAACTGTTAATTTTGGTTTTGCAATATTTTTTTAAAACAGAGTCCTGAATTATGGCTAGAAATATGCTCTTCATTATTTCGTAGTCTTCCTCCAAATGAATTTATTATTTATATTTCCGCTGTGTATTGTAACTTACTATCCTCTAATATTCTTCCGATGTGTATCAATTATATGTAGTCTGATATATTATGTACTCTGATGTAAAATTGTTGTAATTACAATGGAATGTTCTTTTGCGTTTTGTTCTGACATGTTGTATCCCATTACCATTCGAGGATTTCAGTCGTTTTGGATCGGACCTGTGTGGCTTATGGTTGATTCTAAAGGCGAGGATTTTTGGGTCGTTACAGTTGGTATCAGAGCTTTGGTTTACAAAGCTTTGGGGATACGACGCATTAGGACAAGATGAAAGAATTCATTAGAGATAGGATTAGTAATATCCTATAAGAATGACTCATTAGAGATAGGGTTTGTAATACCTAGAATGAGTACGAAGGGTATTAAATATAAAAATGAATTTAGTTTTGAAATTATTATATCTTATAACAAGAATTTTAATATTTTATTTGATGTTGGGTTTTGACTATCGAGTATAAGAAGATTCTGCATATATGCCTCATGAACATATATATGAAGTCTCAAATATAATGGATAATATAGAATCAAACTCTAGTCGCCCGGGGATGATCCTGATGATGATGCATCTTCATCAGTGTTTATTTTTGAGTTTTGAAAGTGAGATGTCTATATAATTCCAATGATGGCTATGAGGACCAAAAACTTAGTTAGAGTTGAATGTTCGTGATTTGGCTTTGAAAATATACTTGGAGTACATAAAAGATATATGTTTTGACAATATTTAAATTTGAAAATTTAATCAACCAATTGATTGATTGTTCTGATGTGTGATAACAGTTTAACTAACAAAAATATTGGAATGATAAAACCAATATGAGAATGTTAAATTGATCCAAGTCAAAGTTAATGTTAAATTAGATGGAAAATTAGTTGGAATTGTACACATGTATATGTGTTGGACAGGTTATTGCATGGAAGCTGAAAAGAGGAATAAAATTGACGCCCGACTAAAAGGTACATATTTATTGTATTGATTAGGTTTGGTGATTTTATGAGCCGATTGGCAAGCCGCTTGGCTTTTGGATTTTCCTTTTGGTTGATGAGGGCTCAGAGAGGCAATTTGTAGTTCTACTGATCAACCCGTACAAAGGAGGTTATGGGGAAATTTTTCAAATATTTATGGTGTTAGACAAATTTTGAGAAATTGGAAAGTTCTTAGATACTGAAAAGTTAAAGAACTTGATTAAGTTGAATGAAGGTTGAGTTGGTTAATTAAACGACCTTCAGTTTCGTCTTCCTTTTCGAGGAAAAAAAGTTTTTAAGTGAGGTAGAATGTAATGACCCAAATTTTTAATCAATTAAAATACGAGTTTTAATTGATTTTAATGAATTTTAAATATGTAAAATGATTTATTTTGAGGATTAATGATGTAAAGGCCTGCAAATCCGTACCCTTTGAGTAGACTAGTATTACACACGTCCAACCCAAAGTGCACGAAAATATGAATCTTTAATAGAAATAAAATTAGATAATGAGAAGAGAAAAAAAGAAATATTAGAATAGAAGAAGAAGAACCAACACGGAATCAGAGTCTCGCACCGCAACAGAACAAAATGTAATATGGAAATAAATCTTTATAAATAACTTTCATAAATACTTACATTCATCATAGTACAGCGGACCACCTGGATAGTTATAATACCATGTCCCCATATACGATACACAATAGAATAAATAGTAATACGTATGGACTTCACTTCTCCAGATCGTCCTTGAACTGCACAGCATCCTATAACCTGGACCTGTAATTCGGGCCGACCCGGGCATTACAAACGCACGGATCAGTCTGGTGAACCAGCGTGAGTAACTCATGAAGTTTATAAGTAGCATCCAACTTGCTTAACTTTGAAAAACCCTTTTGAAAGAAAAGTTAATAGTAAGACCAACCCACACAAAAACACAGACGATTTTTACCTTACTATAACAAAAACATTTTTGAAGTCAATACTACTCTGATATTATAATAGTGATGTAAATCAAGTAAATAACCAAGTAGTAGAGCGCTTGCATCTCACGCTCTACATATTCATTATATAATCAAAAACCCGCGGGGCTCTTATTCGAGAATGGATTCCAACTATGACAAGGTATGGGACCACCTTCTGATCAGTGTACTCTAGAGGGGATACACTTGGGTTCAACCAGAACATCTTGCAACCCGGCCACACATGACCACCCACTCATTTATCTTGAGTGTAGCGAATGTATTACCACCCAACAATTTTAAGGGCCCACTGTCCATCTGCTGAGATACAGAAGCGAAAGAAGAACAAATAAGGAATTTATCTACATTGGTGATAATAAACCCTGCTTGGGAATTACCCACCTAGCCATACTGTCTACCCAATTTTTTTCACTTTTCTGTTGTGAGGCTTGAAACAACGTTTATCTTCGGAGAACAACACACCAATCTTTGAACGCCACATCGTTAGATCCGTCAAATCACTAATTAATGCCCACAAACATACCCTGGTTGTTAAGCTAAAGAAGTTGCCTTCTCCGCCACCAGACGAAGTACGTTTGTAAAAATCAATGTACGTGGCCCTCAGGAAATACTATGTCATACATTTGTCCATACAAGTCATGTAGTAACAGGATGAACCGAAGGCACCCTCCTACCGCATCCTTAGAATCACCCAGAGGATCAGTAGCGAGAATTCCTTACAATCCGAAGATTTCAATCACAGATGAATCACAAGTCATCATAACTCTGGTAGCTAGCCAGAGAAATTTAACGAGTAGTTCTTCCGCTCATGAAGATCCACGGTCTTCAATGCTCCATCTCGGACATCTTCTGATATCTTCAACATTTACGTATTTGCTGGACGAAATGGTTTTCGAATATAAATTCGATCCCGGTCTTTCTATGCCAACAATCGATAAAAGGCCAGATTTTGATAGTTGGTTATTTAACTATCAAAATAAACATCCATGCATCCATAAAATGAATATAATTCACTGGTTTGGTATATAGCATCATTTGTCCCCTTTAGTTAACCTCAAAACTTTCAGTAATCGGAGTAAAAACCTTTTTCCGTCTTACTTTATATATAAGAGAAGTCTCAAATCATTTCATTCACAATACTTAGGTTATGTCTTATAATCCTATCAAATTCCAATTTAATTATCCTTTTGCAAAAATGTTTGCTAATTCCATTTTTCATTTCTGACCTAGAACAAAGTTCCCTTTTTTGTAAAATAAAAGGTTATTAACCAATCAGTTTAACTTAACCTTCATAAACCATGTTAATTTATATATTATATATATCAAAATCTAACATCTCCAAATATATTTCAAAATCGGATTAGCCGCTTCAATGGGATCCTTCATTCTGGTCGAAGGGGAAATTACCAAATGTCTGGACTTGAGTAAAACTCAGAATGGAGAAGAATATGGGCCTTGGGTTCCCTTTATTGGAACCATGTTCTTATTTATTTTTGTTTCTAATTCGTCTAGAGCTCCAGATCATCCATTAATTGTTCAATCAACGACTTCTTGAGATGAAAAAAGGAAATAGAATTAAAGTTTTATCTTATCTATTTTATCTTACTATAAGCCATAATAATTCACTTATAGGAATAATAAAACTTTTCCAACATCTTTTACCATTACAAACTAATATCATCCCTCGATAATAGCGAAGCCATTCAAGTTGGGGTATTCTAATTACCTCTCAAACCGTGATCGACATCGTTCTTATCTTAAGATAAATAAAAGTTCGTAAATTCTAAAACTCATAAATCTTAAAATCCCGAAATCTCATTTAATTAAAAATGTACCATTTCTACATTTGAGAATATCAACTTATAATTACCCTTCTTAATTCACTCGCTTATAAAAATACAAGCTTTATCTTTGATATCTCTTTTTACAATTTGTTTATAAGTTGGATTTATTGAAAAATCCATTTACAAAATCCCTACCTTTACTCATTCAATTAGAATTTTACCTCCCACTTGATTATCTTTTTAAATGATTTCAATGAAAGAGAAAACATTTTAATTATTATTAAAATAATAATTAACTATGATATTAATCGAATTAATTTACATCGTCATTTATCCGCGAAGAAGTCATTAACCTATTTACTAACTGAAAATCAATCAGTAAATCCCTTTTTTTTAATAACCATTAACTTAGTAGACATCTTTGAACATTGTTAATTAAAAGTTCTATTTATTTTCAAATCAAAATTTGCATTTCAAAATCATATACGAATATAACTTTGAAAACGGTTAGAATCTATTTATTATCGATTCCAAAAACCTTATTTTTAACGATGGTACTAAAGAGGAAAATGTCTACTAAAGTACCAAACCCCGAAATATTAATCAACTCCACATTCGATAACAACATTATCAATAATAGTGAGGAATCCAGTTGAACTCCTCCAACATGTCATTCCTTGCATCACAATGGATTACCTTAATTCAATACGGCAATATATTTATTTTCTCAATAAACTGAAATAAACAATTTAACAATAACAGTCAAAAATCAATCAATAACACCCATTCAAACATCCAATTATTTATCAACTATTTTTATATTATTAAATACGTAACCAATAAGGTAAGTTACCTCATTTGGGGATAATCGTTAAAATAACGATTTGATTTTATTTAAAATTAACTAACATGCAATTCAGCCAATTCATCCAATCTATATAAATATTCAGCATTCATTCAAACAGATATCAAATCATCCAATAAATTGCGAACATAACACACGAATATTAAACCAAACTTATATAAAATATAAGTGGGAGGATTGAGTGAGTTAAACTCACCTGGGTGTTATTGTCGATTACGTTTAATTTTAATAAAAATCTCGGTAGCTTCCAGAGCTGACCATACCAGCTCTATCTTATGGCTCGCGTCCACAGGTTTCAACGAGACTGACCGTGATCGATTCTGATAATATACTGTTGAAATAGTTCATTAACGAGATTATACACAATTTAATTTAATTTAATTTAATTTTTTAAGTAAATGGGCTTCATCCCTTTCCAATTCAGCCCATGTCCACACTTCAAAGCCCGGATCCGTGTGTTGCTTCGTCCCCCACATCTGTAAAAACATCTGCCACTTCTTTCTATTCAAAACTAAAGGGGCTGAGCCATTTCCTTTCTCTTTGCGTTCTTTTTATTAATACCCGAAAAGCCCAGGCCCACTTCAAAAAAAGGCAGCCCGCCCCCAATCTGTTTCTTCCATCCACGTCTATCTACTTCCCACGTAAAAACAATCCTTCCCCACAATACTGCTACGCTCCAAAATTAAACAGCCCACCTACTCGATGTCATAAGACCGTCGCCATCACCACCTGACCATTCTCGCGTGCCTTGTAGATTGTTCCCCCTCCCCACTCTCACGTTTCACCTAGTTCCCTGAAACCGCCCATGCTACCTCCACCCTATGCACCACGTCGTGTATCCCCCTTCCCACACACGAGCTACTTCACTCAAACTGCTTTCGCCACTTTTTCTTCATGCACGAGCCAAGCGTCCCCAAACTGACTTCAACCCTGCTCATGACCGAACTTCCCTTTCCACCGCTGTACTGCACCTCCAGCTTGACCTCGTCTGGACAAATACCTTCTGACCTCAAAGAAACAATCTCGCGCCCTGAACTTCCTCACAGCTTGTTCCGAAACTTCCGTGCTACCCCGCAGCTTTGTTCCAAAACATCTCGCCACCATTGAGACCACCAGCTTCCCTCGACCTTCGCCTAGCGTAGCTCTAACTGGACCTCCCTTTCCCGTTCGCCTGCAGTGGCGGGTTACACTCTGCCCATAAATCTAACTCTACTTGATGTGTTATTATATATATGCGAGTTTTAAATTATCAGTGAAGGAAGTGTTTTCATATACGGTTAAATTTACATTTACCGTTATTACGGTGAACACCCTAAGTTCGTATTGACATTTACAAACTCCTAACGCAATGAAAATGGCCACATCGTTACATCTTAACGTTTCAGTCCCAATGAACCTAATTTTGTCGAAAACGGACTCCGTTTGAAAAAACGACGCTATTTAAACCTCAATTTATCCATCGGTTCACTTTTAAATTTCGTCCGCTGACAAAACAATCCCGTTTGACTCCAAATCAAAAATTCTACAATAATTAGCTATACGTATTCCAGTCAAATTCGTTTTGTCAAAAACGAAGATCGTTTGAAAAACGACTATTTTTAACGCTGATATAATATCGATAAAATTAAATCCAAAATAATTCAGTTTAATAATAGTAAATTCTTATTACCAAATATATTAAAATGGAATAACATATAGCATCAAATTAAACCAATTACAAACTAACCGTTCAGAAATTCGGATTAACTGATACTCTATTTATATAAAAACTCTTTTATATTTATAAGTAAATCGTTATAATTTAAAAATGATTCCATAGCGACTATTTGAAAATTTAATCTGGACATAACTAATAATTTAGACGATGAAATCTCGATTTTTCTCTTTCATTAGAAAATAATTATCAAATAGATTCAAACGTTTCTTGTTTCATAGAATTTCGACTTATATCTGATTATGTATATTCAGTTAAAGTTCAAAACTCAATATTACAAACTACCGCGACGTTTCGAGCTCGTTTTAATTATATTATAAACATATATATTCAAACTTAGTTTTATTAAATAAGTTTGACATAAAAATCCATTAAATCAATATTTAAAACAAAATTAAATATTCGTAATTAACGTTCAAAAATATGGGACGTTACATTCTTCCCTCCTTAAAAGAATTTCATCCCCGAAATCACTGAGTAAGAAGAATGCCCCAAACCCGATTACTTCTTAAAATGGTCGTTTTAAATTTATCATCAAAAATATTCTAATTTATAAAAATTTCAAAAAATTTCGCCAGCACCTCCTCTATGTGGTTCGATCGGTACAACTACAACTGCCACTCTAGGCCTCAAATTCACCAAAAAAAATCGAAAGCCAAGCGGCTACCCAACTAAGGGGTATAATCAAACACTCCAATCAGTATACTAAGGTTTACCTGTTTGTTTGGCAACTCGATCTTCGATGATGAAGCAAATCAACTAATGATCTTCCATCTCCCTTCAACCTATATTTCAACTTATGCAACCAGATCAACTCCCATGGCCTTCGGGATCTGTACTTAACTCAATTTATAATACAAGTAACAAATACAGGGTTAACCCATTTAGTTTCATTTCATAAATGATTCTATTCAATTTATTTTTCATTCAAACCCCAAATATATTTGATTTAAATTCCATTTCCATATACGTTCCTTAATTCATTTCACTTAACCAAGCTAATCTCATTTGGTTAACTAACAAATTTTATAACCAATTCAATTCCATATTACTATTCATTCTGAATTCCAAACAAACCAATCAAACAACCAATACAAGCTTCAAACAATCAAATCATCAATTTAAATGAATTTTATTCTTTTTCTATAATGAATATGATTTGGGTAAAGTTATTTCATTTATCCTTTTTACAAAATAATTTAAAAATAATTTTATATTCATTTACAAATACGCGCTCTCGTATATATATTCAACTCAATCTAGGCTGTTACTAGCCCTATATCTATTGAGTTACGCCACAGAGCCAAGGTTACTACCAAACTAATCGCTCTGATACCAATTGTAAAGGCCAGCAAATCCGTACCCTTTAAGTAGACTAATTTTACACACGTCCAACCCAAAGTGCAAGAAAATACGCATCTTAAATAGAAAGAAAATTGGAGGATGAGAAGAGAAAGAAAGAAATATTAGAACAGAAGAAGAAGAACCAACACAGAATCAGAATCTCACATCGCAACGGAACGAAATATAATATGGAAATAAATCTTTATAAATACTTACATTCATCAGAGTACAGCAGACAATTTGGATAGTTATAATAACTTGTCCTCATATACGATACACGGCAAAATAAATAGTAATACGTCTGGACTTCACTTCTCCAGCTCGTCCCTGAAATGCACAGCATCCGAAAACATGGACCTGTAACTCGGGCTGACCCGTGCATTACAAATGCACGGATCAGTCTGGTGAACCTGCGAGAGTAAACTCATAAAGTTTATAAGTAGCATCCAACTTGCTTAACTTTGAAAAACCCTTTTGAAAGAAAAGGTAATAGTAAGACTAGCCCACACATAAACACGGACAATTTTTGCCTTACTATAACCAAAACATTTTTGAAATGAATACTATTCTGATATTATAATAGTGATGTAAATCAAGTAAATAACCAAGTAGTAGAATGCTTGCATCTCACGCTCTACATATTCTTTATATAATCAAAAACCGTGGGAATCTTATTGGAGATTGGATTACAACTATGACAAGGTATGGGACCACCTTCCGATCATTGTACTCTAGAGGGGATACACTTGGGTTCAACAAGAACATCTTGCAACCCGGCCACACATGACCGCCCACTCATTTAGCTTGATTGTAGCGAATGTATTATCACCCGACAGTTTTAAGGGACCACTATCCATCTGCGAAGATACAGAAGAGATAGAAGAACAAATAAGAAATTTCTCTAGATTGGTGATAATGCAACCTACTTGGGAATGACCCACTCAGCCATGTTGCCTGCCCGTTTTGCGTCATTTTCCGGTTATGAGGTTTGAGGCTATGTTTATCTTCAGAGAACAACACACCAATCTTTGAATGCCACATCGTCAGATCCGTCAAATCACTAATTAGCCCACAAACATACCCTGGGTGTTTAGCTAAAGAAGTTGCTTTCTCCGCCACCAAAATGAAGTACGTTTGTAAAAATCAATGTACGTGGCCCTCAGGAAATACTCTATTAGACATTCATCCATACAAGTCATCCAGGAATAGGATAAACCGAAGGCACCCTCCTATAGCATCCTAGGAGTCACCCAGAGGATCAGTAGCGAGAAGTCCTTGCAATCCGAAGATTTCAATCACGATAGAATCACAAGTCATCATAACTCTGATAGCTAGCCAGAGAAATTTAACGAGTAGTTCTTGCGCTCATGAAGATCTATGGTCGTCAATGCTCCATCTCGACCATCTTCTGATATCTTCAACATTTATGTATTTGCTAGACGTAATGGTTTTCGAATAGAAAATTCGATCCCGGTCTTTTCGTGCCAACAATCGATAAAAGGCCAGATTTTGATAGTCGGTTATTTAACTATCAAAATAAACATCCATGCATCCATAAAATGAAAATGAATTCACTGGTTTGGTATATAGCATCATTTGGCCCCTTTAATTAACCTCAAAACCTTTTAGTAATCAGAGTAAAATCCTTTTTCCTTCTTATTTTAAATTTACGAGAAGTATCAAAATCATTTCATTCACAATACTTAGGACATGTCTTATAATTCTATCAAATTCCAATTTAAGTATCCTCTTAAAAAACGTTTGCTAATACCATTTTTCATTTTTGAACTAGAACAAATGTAACGACACGGATTTTGCCCGACCTTAATCGATCACAAAATCAACCAAGACCGTTCAAAACTCGCATACGTTAACTTTGGGAATACAAAATATTAGAACAATAACAGCAGACTTTTATTACATTACAATAATATAACATCAGAGTACAGAATATCAGAGTACAAATAAAGTAAACTACAGCGGAAGATAAATTACAACAGATTTAATACATTAAACAGCGGAAGACTTCTAAGCTCTGGACACAGCTTTAGGCTTCGATCCAGGATCCTGCTAAAGAGAGAGATGTCTGCAAAAAAGCTACTCGACTGCCCGTGTGGAAAGAGGGCACCCGAGTTTGCAAAGTGAAACAAACTACAGGTCAGTCGTGGGACTGGTGTGAGAATTCTTAACTAGTTTAACTAATAGTAATAAAGCAAATCCAAGGACCACGCCGCTAACGCGGAACGGGTTTACTCCAATGGATTGCCGGTGCATAAACTAAAGTAAATCGAGAAATAACGCAATGTCTTTTTGGAAAAATGAAACCATTATAAGACCCAGGTCCTATCACACAATGCAACGCACACCAGAGGATAGGGTTTTACCTTATAATGATCAAAAGATGCTTGATACGTATAAAACGGATTTGATATTATTATTAGTGTATATATGTTTTTAATAAAAAGCTTTGAATCATAAGTATCAATCCTAGACGGCATGGTTACCATATAGCATGTCGCCAATACTAGTTCTACAATCAAAACCGCAAGGGCGTATTGGAAATTTGGATTCCATCATGAGTCGAGGCTAGGGGCAAGATCCTCTCCGATTCGAGACACTCTAGCAAATGCCTCAGGATTCCCCGCAGTGAACCCTTGGAAGCGGTAGGGCCGGTCCCCGCCTATGGGCAGTGGATTAGTTATGCCTGAACACACGTTTCCCGGTCCCTTTGGACCTATAGTATGACCACCAACGGCCTATAAAAAAAACGAGGCGCCTCAAAATCCATCATCCACATAAGTAAAATGTCAGGGCTGGCAGGTCGCTGACACCACTCTAGCTAGAAAGAAACGTGTGCACTCCCTACGGTCCATATCCCGTTTTTGACTCATACCGGGGTGTGAGGCTCGCGAAGTCACGATATACACAAAGCTATGCCTAAATAGACTATGCTTTGATCATCAACCACAAGGCCCTGCTTTTCAACAAAAGCCTTGATCAATGCATCTTAGTATGCCACATTGTCAGTCCATACTATACCATTGATTTCTACCAATATATAACCTCTAAGCTCGTATGTCTCAGAGAAGGGTGTTAACCACCAAACAGATATATATTAAGAGAGATCAACGAATGTAGTATAAGGGACTACAACGTCAGACATACATTCCATTTATAAACTTATGCCCTGGGTCTGGGCGAAAGTCAAATCCGTGCAATCAACACTACGTCCGGACGGCTACTACTGTCGCCCCTTCAAGGTAGCTACTCCCATCATGGGTCTCAATAGCAACACACCCATTCGATGTGAAGATCGTCGGTCTTCAATCACCGTCTTCAACTCTTCGAACGTCGTATCATTATTTGGAATGAGAGTAAACTCGGACTTTCCAAATAATTCTCGCATATATAAATTTGCAAACCATTCTATATCGTTATTTATTCTTTTATAAATATAAATATCGTCCATTCATTTCATGTATATATATCGTCCATTCATTTCATATGCAGTAATACTACTCTAAACATGAATTTTTATTTCATATGCGGTTTCTTGATTATGCATTTCATATGCGACTTCATGCTTTTTAAAACATGTTAAATTTTCATATGCGGTTCATGCTTCTAAATCATGTTTCATTTCATATTTATATCTTTTTATTCGCATGTGAAATGTAAATAAAAATTTCATTCTTATTTTCATTCTTTTTATTTACATATGAAATGTAAATAAAAGTTTCATTACTTTTATTTATATAAAATATATAAATAATATAACCATTTCATGTTTTCATTCATTTATTCATTTATAACATGAAAATATTCATTGCTTTATGGTTCATTTTCCATTTTCGATCACTTTCTTAATTCAGTGATTTTAACTACTTAATTCCTTTTCAATCAAATTAAAGATTTAATTAAAATTTTATTTAGTTTTAATCTTCCAAAGTCATTATTAAATGATTATTCAATTTTAGGGAATTAATTCGATCATAAATTCGGGTTAAAGAATAAATGTTATTTAAAACATAATTCACGATAAACCCAAATTTAGATTTCATAAATTTCCCATTTAATATATATAATTAGACATCATTTATTTCAGAGTATTTCATTTAATCTTAAATAAAATATTAATCATCTTCGATTTCCTTTATAAAATGTATAACATAATTTATACGGGTTAAAATGGAGTTACTATTTTTTAAATGGACCGAATGGCCCAATTCATTTTCCTTATCCATTTATTATGTTTATCTTTACATTTTATTATTTAATAGCGGGCCAGACCTCTCACATTAGGCCTACAACTTGTGGAAGCTGGATATGCCGGTTGGTTCCGGGCAGACTTCTACCACAGGTTGGGCTTAACCTCGTGTCTTGACCCAATTCGTATTTGCGCACTTGGACCTCTCACATTAGGCCCAACATTTATGGCTGCTGGATATGCCGGTTGGTTCCGGGCAGACTTCCGCCATAAATGTGACCTAACCTCGTGTCCAGGTACAATAAAAAAAAATTATTTATAAATATTATCCAAGAATATTATTTTAAAATATTTTATATTTTAAAATATCCTACTACTTAATATCATTCCTTACTTGAAATATTCTTTCATATAAAGCTTTATTATTCCATTTCAATACATATTAACTTTCCATATTATTATGATATTATAATAATAATAATTATAAAAAAAACGGTTTTAATTTGTGATATTAAAACCTACCATTTCAATATTAAAATGAAATCAATTTAAAAACATTTCAAATTTTGAAATCCATCTTCCATTTTTAATGTTAACATAAAAAGTAATCTTTTCAATTTATAATCTTCTTAATATAATTGGAATGTGATTTACTAATTCCAATAATTTGTTTATAACCTTCCAAATGTTAAAGGTTTGTTTATATTAGGGGGTACAAATAAAAGATGCATTTTTATCTCTATGTCATATTTGTGTTAGAGAACAAAAATAAAAAGATGCACTTTTATTTGCATGTCGTATTTGAAAAATACAAATAAAAGGATGAACTTTATTTCTATGTTTATTTTTGTGTTAAGAACACAAATAAAAGAATGAACTTATTCCTATGTTTATATTTTTAACGTATTATCGCTACATTAACATATATTTATATCCTAGATGTACTAACGTACACTAATTCATGAATTCATTTCATAAAACATGAATGCACTATAATACATGAATTCATTACATAAAACATGAATACAATTATAATACATGTTTTATTTCATATGCAAGAATGAACTTCAAAGCATGAATCTATTTCATAAAACATGAATGCACTATAATACATGTTTTATTTCATATGCAAGAATGCAACAATAATTAATGAAATCATTTCATAAAACAATGAATGCGAACTTAAGGATATGTTTTATTTCATGTGCATGAATGCCACTTTAATAAATGAAATCATTTCATCCACATGTATGCAACTATAATATATGGTTTATTTCATATGCGAGAATACCACACATATGTATGCAACTATGATATGTCAAAAATTATACTTGCATTCGTATTTTTCCTTGAACGTCAAAATTTAATTATAATTTCATGTTATTCATTAACTCTACATCATATAACTGCATTTCATTTTAATTAAATACGGTGAAAATATGTCTATATTTCATTTTCATTAATAACGGTGAAAATATGATAAAAATCCATTTTTATTGACAACAGGAAAAATATGATCAAAACTCATTTTTAATGACAACAAAGAAAATAAGATTACAATTCATTTTTAATGCCAACAATGAAAATAAGACCTAAAACTCATTTTAATGCAGACGGTGAAAATAAGAGTAAAATTCGTTTTTAATGCAGAAGGTGAAAATAAAGTTAACGTTCACTTTTAATGCTAACGGTAAAAATATAATTATAATTCTATTTTACCAACCACGCTAAAATTATGATTATAGTTCTATTTTACTAACTACATCAATAATATACTTGTAATACATATTTCACAAGAACGCCATTTAAATAAACTTGATGTCAATCATACATATCAAACCCAATATTGCAACCACCCCAATTTTTATCTATTGGATGTCAACATACGTATATAATCCCACATCCATACACTCCAATTTTTATATGTTTGGTGTTAACACACATAACAAATCCAATACTTCATACCACGCCAAATTGATATGCTTGTTGTCAATTTCCTAACAAATTAAGTAAGCCTACAAATGATAACACATATGATTTTGGGTGTTACTTGCAATACAACTTCATATAATCTAAACAACGTGAATATTCTAAATCATCCCACAACATACAACAACAGATTTAATCACAAGTCATTTCAGACAAGATCACAAACATGTATCTATGAATTTCCATAAATAATAAACAAATGAATATTTACTGTTTCTTCTTCTTAATTAACAAAACAAATATGACTTCTTTTCATTTGACAAAACAAATATGACTTCTTTTTATTTAACAAGACAAATATGACTTCTTTTTATTTAACAAGACAAATATGACTTCTTTTTATTTAACAAAACAAATCTTAAATGAATGACATGGTTTTTATTGGTAAACATGACTCTTTCTATGTTTTCTAATATCACATTAAAATGTGATTTTAATGTAAAACATAATTCCTTAAATAAAAACCTGAATCTTTCCCTATGCCTTTGCCGTAACATTAAAACGTGTTTTTATTTTAATTTTACACTTGTTAAAACAACGGTGTTTTAATCTAAATGCGCATTTTTATCTAATTGTACATTTTAACTAAATGCGATGTTTTTATCTTAATTGTACATTTTGTTAACAAACTGTGTTTTTATTCTAAAATTACATTTTATGTTTTCTAACAAAAATTTGTTCATTTCTAACTAACATAAAAATGTGATTTTTATGATAACAGGGTTTCTAACATTAATTCATTTCAATTAACATAAAAATGAAATTTGTATACTAATATGTTCTCTAACATGAATTCATTCATTTCTAAACAAACATAAAAATGTAATTTTTTTTTTTGGCGACATGTTATTTTGCAAACCATTTTCTATGATAACTAATGACAAGCAAAATGGTAATTTCATTCGTTAACAAATTTCTAATTAACCAAAAAAAATATGATATTTTGGTTTCAACAATTTTACCTTAATAGACATGAGGTATTGGTTTCCAATAGAACTAATAACATATATTTGTTTTTAACTAAACAAACATGATATGTTTAATTTCAACGATCTTCTAACAAACAACGATAAAATTCAACGAAGCATCACAACCAAAATCAATAATCAACAAATTTCAATCGAAAATCACAAATCTGATTTCATTATATACATGCATCGATTTCGCATAATAAGAGAATAATTAAATTTTAGTTATTAAATAAAGATAGAAATCTCACAAAGCTTTTTAATTCTGGATTTTCAACGTTCTCTATTTCAGCTCTAGACAGTTCCCGGTTGTAGATCCCGACACCACGATTCTAACAAAAGCTTTTGCCTTTGCCTTCATCTTCATCGTATTTGCCTCTCTGAATTTGAACCCATCGTCGACTTTGCCAAGGACCTGCGCACGCAACCCCAAGCCGTCAGAACACCATCGGAAACCGCCACTTCGTAGCCTTGCTTTGCTCTTGATTATTTCATTCATTAAGTTTTGATTGTTCATGATTGGATTGAAAGAATTTGGGGAAGAAAGATTTGAAGAGTTTAGGCCATGAAAACTGTAGATGACGGCGGCTAGGGTATAGAATGAATTAGTGTTTGTTTTATGAGGGAATATATAGTATTATATTATTAATTTTTCAAATTTCAGAATAAAAAGGGTATTGAATGACAATTTTTAGAAAATAAATTGGAACCTTACTAGATTTATTTGATTCAGCTTCAACACCAATTAAGAATAATGGTATTTATTTCCGCCTATATTCATTCCCCCCCATATCCATATTTGGTTGATTTTTTTATTATTAATATATCTTATTAAATTACTTGTTTATGCTTTTCATTTTCTTTCCTATTAAATAACGTGTATATTTGCTTTTAATACAAAGCTATTATGTAACAACTTATATACTCAAGAATGTATTCCATATTTAAATAAATTTTATCTATACTAGATTAAGACCATTGAAAACATATCACAACTCATATATATATATATATATGTATTTATGTATATATATATTAAGTTATGAAACCAAAATAGGAAAACATATCAAATTTTAATTATCTATCTTTCGGTAACACATTTTCTTTTATTATTATGATGCAAAGAAATTCAGCAAGCCTATTATTTGGCGAGTATGTATATCAATCATTTTCAGCATGTAACAAGGTAATTACAAATTTGATAGTGGGGCAAAGTTTTGTTTTTATTCCAAAAACCATGCATGTGCATTACGAATAAATACGTTTTATGTTTTAATTGAGTTTTTATAAATGTTTCCTTAAAACCCCTTTTGATTATACGCAATAATGACACATTTATTTTATTTCTTTTATTATTCAAATTTCAAAAGTAGATGACAATGAAAGAGGGAGAGAGAGGATAAAGTGGAAAGAATTAATGCTAGATTAATGCTATTTGTTTATAAGCATATGGTCTATATTTTGAATTTCTAAATGTTAAATATGAATTGACAAGGGAAATATTTAAGAGGACAGCCAAAGACATGTACATATATATATATACATACATATATATATATTGTCAAAATTTATTTCATTTATAACCTACACATTATTTTCAATCAATGAATTAATCAATGTCATTAAAGTTCCTACTTGACGTATATATAATTTATCAATTTAAATAGAACATACATGACATATATAATTTGTAAATTTTAAATCAATCCTACATGACATATATATAATTTATCAAATTTTAAATCAACCTATATGACATATGTAAACAAACAAAGATGGTATTTTTGTCTACTATGTCAATTTCTAATATAACGATGTTTTTTTTTTAATTAACATGACAATTTCTAATATATGTGATAATCTTATACTAATGAGACAATATTAACAAAAGTGATAATCTTTACTAATGAGACAACATTAACAAAAATGATAATGAGACAACATTAACAAAAATGGTAATCTTTTCTTTTATTATTATCACTAGATGATATAGCAAAATGCAATCCTTTTATTATCGAAGGTGACAAATTATATATCGTCAATTCTAATTTAACAATTTTCTATCGTCAATTATAATAAAAAAAATGACGAATTTATATCAATATACCATGATTAAGAAAGTGACATTTTTGTTTTCAATATAGCATGATCAACAAAGTGACATATTTGTTTTAAATATAGCATGATCAACAAAGTGACATATTTGTATATATAATTCAGCAAAGCATACAACAATACAATTTAGCCAATCATCACAACCACAATCAAATCAATATAAATATAAATATATATTATATTTTAATTTCAATTTCAAATAAAGAAATCTCACATGGAATCTTATATAAATTCACTCATGAATGAAATAATTTTGAGTAAAAAGGATTTCTCACGTAATTTCCAATAAAATTTCTAAAAATAAAAATTTTAAATTACCCCAAAATTCCGGGTTGTTACAACAAAGTTCCTTTTTTTATAAAATAAATGGTTATTAACCAATCGGTTCAACTTAACCTTTGTAAACCATGTCAACTTATACATTATATATATCTAAATCTAACATTTCCAATTATATTTCAAAATCTTACTATAAGCCACAATATTTCAATTATAGGAATAATAAACTTTTTCCAACGTATTTTACCATTACAAACTAATATCATCCCTCGATAATAGCGAAGCCGTTCAAGCTGGGTATTCTAATTACCTCTCAGACCTTGATCGACATCGTTCTTATTTTAAGATAAATAAAAGTTTGTAAATTTTAAAACTCATAAATCTCAAAATCTCCTTTAATTAAAAATATTACAATTCTACATTTGAGAATATCAACTTATAATAACCCTTTTTCATTCACTCGCTTATAAAAATACAAGCCTTATCTTTAAAATCTCTTTTTACGATTTGTTAATAAGTTGGATTTATTGAAAAATCCATTTACAAAATCCCTACCTTTACTCATTCAGCTAGAGCTTTACCTCCTACTTGATTATCTTTTTAAATGATTTCAATGAAAGTGAAAACATTTTAATTATTATTAAAATAATAATTAACTATGATATTAATCGAAGTAATTTACATCGTCATTTATCAACGAAGAAGTCGTTAACTTATTTACTAACTGAATATCAATCAGTAAATTCCTTTTTTAAAAAATGCTTAAAATAACCATTAATTTGATAGAAATCCTTGAACATTGTTAATTAAAAGT
The DNA here is from genome assembly GCA_030737875.1 of Allium sativum. Lineage (NCBI taxonomy): Eukaryota > Viridiplantae > Streptophyta > Magnoliopsida > Asparagales > Amaryllidaceae > Allium > Allium sativum. The sequence continues at coordinate 5,047 of JASFAX010006997.1, read as the reverse complement.
TCTATTTATTTTTAAATCAAAAATATCACTTCAAAATCGTATACGAATATACCTTTGAAAACGTTCAGAATCGATTTAATATCGATTCCAAAATCTTTATTTTTAATGATGGTACTAAAGAGGCAAATGTCTAATAAAGTACCAAACCGTGAAATATTAGTCAATTCCGCATTCGATAACAACATTAACAATAATAGTAAGGAATCCAGTTGAATTCCTCCAACCTGTCCTTCCCTGCATCACAATGGGTTACCTCAATTCAATACGACAATATATTTACTTTCACAACAAACTGTTTAACAATAACAGTCAAAAATCAATGAATAACATCCATTAAAGCATCCAATTATTTATTAACTATGTTTATATTATTATATACGTAACCAACAAGGTAAGGCACCTCGTTTGGGGATAATTGTTAAAATAACGATTTGATTTTATTTAAATTAACTAACATGCAATTAAGCCAATTCATCCAATCTATATAAATATTCAGCATTCATTCTTACAATTATCAAATCATTCAACAAATTGCAAACATAGCACACAAATATTAAACCTGACTTATATAAAATATAAGTGGGAGGACTGAGTGAGTTAAACTCACCTTGGTGTTATTGTCAATTACGTTTAATTTATTAAAAATCCCGGTAGCTTCCAAAGCTGACCAAACCAGCTCTATCTCATGGCTCGCGTCCGTACGGTTTCAACGAGACCGACCGTGCCCGATTCTTATAATAAATGGTTGAAATATTTCATTAACAAGACTATACACAATTTAATTTAATTTAATTTTTGTTAAGTAAATGGGAATCACCCATTTCCAATTTATCCCACACACACACTTCAAAGCCAAGGCACATGCGTTGGTTCTTCCCCCACATCTGTAAAAACACCTACCACTTATTTCTGTTCAAAACTAAAGGGGCCGACCCATTTCTTTTCTCTTTACGTTATTTTTTTTAAATACCTGAAATGCCCAGGCCCACTTCAAAAAAAGGCAGCCTTCCCCCTATCTTTTTCTTCCATCCACCTGCATCTACTTCCCACGTAAAAACAATCCTTCCCATAATACTGCTTTGCTTCGAAATTAAACATCCCACTAGCTCGACGTCAGCGGACCGTCGCCATCACCTCCTGACCATTCTCGCGTGCCCTATGCATCGTTCCCCCTCCCCACTCTCACTTCTCCTAGTGCCCTAAAACAGCCCATGCTACCTCCTCCTCATGCACCACGTCGTGTATCCCCCTACCCACACGCGAGCTGCTTCACTCAAACCGCTTTCACCACTTTTTCTTCACGCACGAACCCAGTTTCCCCAAACCGTCTTCAACACTGCTCACGACCGAACTCCCCTTGCGACCATTGTACTCTACCTCCAGCTTGACCTCTCCTGGAAACATACCTCCGACCTCAAAGCAATAAGCTCGTGTCCTGAACTTCCTCACAGCTTGTTCCCAAACTGTCATGCTACCACGCTGCTTTGTTCCGAAACAGCTCGCCACCATTGCATCTGCTTCCCTCAACCTTCGTCTAGCTTAGCTCCCACTGGACCTCCCCTTCCTGTTCGCCTGCAGCGGAGGCCTCCACTCTACCCAGAAATCAAACCCTACTTTTTGTGTTATTATATATGAGAGCTTTAATTTGTCATTGAAGGAAGTTTTTTCATTTTATAAGGAGTTTCCAAATTTGTTTGAGGCTTCAGCGTTTAGAACCACGAAGACAACCAATGCCTTGTTATTAGGTATATATATATTGGAATAGGTGGAAGAAATTAAGATAGCAAGTTTTCGTTTACTCGTTCAGTTTGGAAGAAAGAAAAGAAGATGGAGGTGCAGTTGTATTTGATAGGTGGATTGAATTCCCTGAAGCAAGAAAAATAAAGAAAGCAACGTTCATACTTGCTAAAAGAGAAGGGCATGGACGAAAGCAACATATATATATATATAGCTGAATGGAAAATAGGATAGGATCAACATTTAATCACAACGTACAGGTAGGTTTGTCATAGATTAGCAGTGCGGTTGGTCGGCTGAACTAAATATCTGGGTTGGCAAAGAAGGGACAAGGCAGTAGTTAATTTTGAAAATACCCAGGCTTGTTTGTTTCTCTTCCTTCACGTGTGAACTGTGACTTCAAACCAACCCATTCTTTCATGCAAGACATTAATTTCAAAAGCCCATCTTCGTTTTACTAAATTTTAGCACAAGGCTGCATTTCAAAAATAACGTGCCCGATCGTATATATTTTGTTTTGTTTTTATAAGTTGGTTTTTATATATGGTTAAATTTACATTTACCGTTATTACAGCGAACACCCTACGTTTGTATTGACATTTACAAATTCCAAACGCAATGAAAATGTCCATATCGTTACATCTCAATGTTTCAGTCCCAATGGAACTAATTTCAACGAAAACGAATTCCATTTGCAAAAACGAAACTATTTAAACCTCAATTTATCCATCATTTCACTTTTAAATTTCGTACGCTGACAAAACAACCCCGTTGACTCCGAATTGAAAATTCTAAAATAATTAGCTATACGTATTCCAATAAAATTCGTTTCGTCAAAAATGAAGATCATTTGAAAAACGACTATTTTTAACGCTGATATAATATCGACAAAATATATATTAAATCCAAAAATTCAGTTTAATAATAATAAATTATTATTAACAAATATATTCAAATGGAATATTATATAGCTTCAAATTAAACCAATTACAAACTCAACGTTCAGAAATTTGGATCAAACGATACTCTTTTTATATAAAAACCATTTTATATTTATAAATAAATAGTTATAATTTAAAAACGATTCCATAGTGACTATTTGAAAATTTAATCTGGACATAACTTACAATTTGTACGATGAAATCTTGATTTTTATCTTTCATTAGAAAATTATTATCAAACAGATTCACATGTTTCTTGTTTCATATAAATCCGACTTATATCGGATCATGTATATTCAATTAATATTCAAAACTCAATATTACGAACTACCGCGACGTTTCAAGCTCGTTTTAATTATATTATAAACTTATATATATTCAAACTTAGTTTTATTAAATAAATTCGATATAAAAATCCATTAAATCAATATTTAAAACAGAATTAAATATATGTAATTAACGTTCAAAAATCTTGGACGTTACATTCTTCCCTCCTTAAAAGAATTTCATCCCCGAAATTAGTGAGTAAGAAGAATTTCCCAAACCCGATTACTTTAAAATGATCATCTTAAATTTATCATCAAAAATATTCTAAGTTATAAAATTTTGGAAAAATTTCTCCAGCACCTCCCCTACGTGGTTCGATTGGTACAACTACAACTGCCACTCTAGGCCTCAACTTCACCAAAATAAATTGATAGCCAAGCAGCTACCCAACTAAGGGGTATAATCAAACACTCAAATCAATATACTAAGGTTTACCTGTTTGTCGGGCAACTCAATCTTCGATGACGAAGCAAATCAACTAATGATCTTCCATCTCCCTCCAACCTGTATTTCAACTTATGCAACCAGATCAACTCCCACGGCCTTCGGGATCTGTACTTAACTCAATTTATAATACAGGGTTAACCTATTTAGTTTAATTTCATAAATGATTCTATTCAATTTATTTTCCATTCAAACCCCAAATATATTTGATATAAATTCCATTTCCATATCCGTTCCTTAATTCATTTCACTTAACCAAGATAATCTCATTTAATTAACTAATAAATTTTCTAACCAATTTAATTCCATATTACTATTCATTCTGAATTCCAAACAAACCAATCAAACAACCAATACAAGCTTCAAACAATCAAATCCACAATTTAAAAGAATTTTTTCTTTTTGTATACAAAATATGGTTTTGGTAAATTTATTTCATTTACCCTTTATACAAAATAATTTAAAAATAATTTTATATTCATTTACAAATACGCACTCTCATATATATACTCAACTCAATCTAGGGTGTTACTAGCCTTATCTCTATTGAGTTACGCCATAGAGCCAAGGTTATTACTAAACCAATCGCTCAGATACCAACCGTAAAGGCTCGCAAATCTGTACCCTTTGAGTAGACTAATATTACACATGTCCAAACCAAAGTGCATGAAAATACAAATCTTTAGTAGAAAGAAAATTAGAGGATGAGAAGAGAAAGAAAGAAATATTAGAATAGAAGAATAAGAACCAACACGATCAGAGTCTCGCATCACAACGGAACAAAATGTAATATGGAAATAATTTTTTATAAATAACTTTCATAAATACTTACATTCATCATAGTACAACGGACCATCTGGACAGTTATAATACCCTATCCTCATATATTATACACAGCAGAATAAATAGTAATGCGTATGGACTTCATTTCTCTAGATCGTCCTTGAACAACACATCATCCGATAACCTAGACATGTAACTCGGTTGACCCAAGCATTACAAATGCACGGATCACTCCGGTGAACCAGCGTGAGTAAACTTATAAAGTTTATAGGTAGAATCCAACTTGCTTATCTTTGAAAAACCCTTTTGAAAGAAAAGGTAAAAGTAAGACCAGCCCACACATAAACACGGACGTTTTTTTACCTTACTATAACTAAAGCATTTTTGAAATCAATACTATTCTGATATTATAATAGTGATGTAAATCAAGTAAATAACCAAGTAGAAGAACGCTTGCATCTCACGCTCTACATATTCATTATATAATCAAAAACTGCGGGGCTCTTATTGGAGAATGGATTCCAACTATGACAACGTATGGGACCACCTTACGGTCAGTGTACTCTAGAGGGGATACACTGGAGTTCAACAAGAACATCTTGCAATCAGGCCACACAAGATCGCCCACTCATTTAGCTTGAGTGTAGAGATTGTATTATCACCCGACAGTTTTAAGGGCCCACTATCCATCTGCGAAGATACAGAAGCAAAAGAAGAACAAATAAGGAATTTCTCTAGATTGGTGATAATGCAACCTTGCTTGGGAATGACCCACTTAGCCATGCTGCCTGCCAGTTTTGCGTCATTTTCCGGTT
>JASFAX010006996.1:27500-28556 GCA_030737875.1 Allium sativum | reverse complement strand
TGATTACGTCCCTGCCCTTTGTACACACCGCCCGTCGCTCCTACCGATTGAATGGTCTGGTGAAGTGTTTGGATGGTGGCGATAGAGGTGGTTCGCTGCCTGTGGCGTCGCGAGAAGTCCACTGAACCTTATCATTTAGAGGAAGGAGAAGTCGTAACAAGGTTTCCGTAGGTGAACCTGCGGAAGGATCATTATCGAGTTCCTTTTCGAACAGTTGTGAAATTGTGCTCATACCCGACGAGTACTACGTGTTTGTGCTATTAGTGCATGCGTTGTCTTGGCGGGTTCCCTTTTGCTGCCTTCGTGTTGCTTTATTTGAAGTGAAACGAAGAGCAGAAATAAGACACCGGCACAGTTTGTGCCAAGGACAGTTATTGTTGGAGTGCATTGCCATCGTTTTGATGTGCTTTGTGCTATTCTAGCGAGCATCTGAATGACTCCTTGCAATGGATATCTTGGCTCTCGTGTCGATGAAGAACGTAGCGAAATGCGACACTTGGTGTGAATTGCAGAATCCCGTGAACCATCGAGTCTTTGAATGCAAGTTGCGCACGAGGCCATTAGGTCGAGTGCACGTCTGTTTGGGCGTCATGTATAGCGTCATTCCAATCTCCCTCATGCGACGAGTGCATTTTGGGTTATGATGGATATGGAGAATGACCTTCCGTGCTTTAATTGTATGGTAGGTTTAAGTGATCGTCGTTGCCAGTTATATGCGAGGCGAATGGTGTGTCGAGTTAACGCACGATGTCTCTAATCGCGTCCATGAGACCTAGGCATGACTTAGCACTAGCTAAAACCGATTTCGATGTTTGCTTTCGGAGCAGGCTCGGACCATGACCTCAGATCAGATGGGGCGACCCGCTGAGTTTAAGCATATCAATAAGCGGAGGAGAAGAAACTTACGAAGATTCCCTTAGTAACGGCGAGCGAATCGGGAAAAGCCCAGCTTGAAAATTAGGTGGCTTTGTCGCCTAAATTGTAGTCTGGAGAAGCGTCATCAGTGACGGATCAGGCCTAGGTCCCTTGGAAAGGGGTGCCAGGGAGGGTGACAGC
>JASFAX010006996.1:7500-15000 GCA_030737875.1 Allium sativum | reverse complement strand
TTCAATTGGCATCATAAAGGAGGAGTCTTGATCAAGTTTGCTTGCATTTGGGGGTTTTTATTAGTTGCATAAGCGGTTTCTTGCATTTGTTATACTCATTTGAGTCCGCATAAGCATTGTAAGCCCTCTTACCCTCATTTTAGAAACTCTAAAGTTAATGTGTGATGAAAGTTGGGGTTTATGTATTGTGCATGTTTATGCAAGGGTACTAAGCCATGATTTGCAAATCTATTGAGTTATGCATGTATACTAAGCCATGATTTGCAAGATTAATAAATTATGCATGTTTATGCAAGTTTGCTAAGCCATGGTTTGTATGTTTATTAAGTTATGCATGTTTATGCAAGTTTGCTAAGCCATGATTTGTGTGTTTATTGAGTTATGCATGTTTATGCAAGTTTGCTAAGCCATGATTTGTATGTTTATTGAGTTATGCATATTTATGCAAGTTTAAAATGACAAGTTGTGCATGTTTTGACAAGTTGTGCATATTTATGCAAGTTTAAAATGACAAGTTGTGCATGTCTTGACAAGTTGTGCATGTTTTGACAAGTTGTGCATGTTTTGACAAGTTGTGCATGTTTATGCAAGTTTAAAATGACAAGTTATGCTAGTTTAACATGTTATGCATGTTTATGGTAATATGCAAGTCCACTATGCTAAGTTGTGCAAGTCTAACATGTTATGCATGATTGTTGTGCAAGTTTATCATGTATGTTGTGCCAAGTTCCCTCCTCCTATCCTTTATGCGTTACTACGAATATGTAAGCGATAGAATGACGTTGGGGGTTTTGGGGTAAACTTAAAATACATGAAAATATAAGATTGGGAATTTACCTATTAAGTTAGGTCTACCCATTGGGAATTTACCTATTAAGTTAGGTCTACCCAAGTAATTGTTGACTTGTAATTATGTTTTGAAATAAAGTGGACATGACACTTAGAAAACATAAGTGTGGCCAACTCGAGGTTGGGTTGAGTTTGTAGCGTAATTCTACCCGGAACCGACCGGCTTAACTAGTGGCTACAAACAATAGGACCCAATGTGAGAAGTTGGTCATGGGGTGCCAAGACCCGAGGTTAGACCAAGTTGTGGTGTAAAGCTACCCGGACCCGCCCGGCCTAACTAGTAACCACAACAAGGTCTAATGTGAGAGGTTAAGGTGCATTAAATTAATTAATGCCTCATGATTAGGGTTAAGTCAGGGTCCACTAATACTTAACCAATTTGGGGATTCGAGGGATTAGAATGTGGTTAAGTTGTGAACCGTTGGTTACACTTAACTAGTTTAATCCATTTGGGAGTTCAAGGGATTAGAACGGGGTTAAGCCACACTTAACCAGTTAAATCCAGGATTAGTGGTGGGTTAAATCACACCTAACCCTCTTAGGAATCCCTAGCGGCGGGTCTGTTCCGGCAGTAATCCCAGTTTGGTATCATCACAACCCTAGAGACTAGGCTAGGGCGGGGCACGATTACTGGACGGATGTAAGCGACCCAAGGGCGATGGCCGAGTGGTACAGCGGTGCGGGTCCGGCGGGCTACGGACGTGCACGTAGTCCGATGTTGGACAAACTCGAGGCACGGGTACCAGTAGGTTAGGGCTGTGCATTATTGCTTAAGTGTCCGGGGTCGACAACCGAGGGCTTGATACACCCAAAGGTGGGCCCAGCACAGACTACCTACATCCATATGTGGGCCGTATGGACATCAACACTTGACGTGTTAGGCTTATAGGGAGCCGATCGACTAGACCGTTGGGTTGGACCTTATACTAAGGTCACTTCATGTTATTGGGCCAAAGGTTGGGCCAATGGATCAATACCTGTTATGTTGGTTTGCTAGTACACCGTGGTGCAAAACTTAACCATGTTTATGCGATGACACCTCTATCTATCTTGTAGTTAATTTACCATGCCAGTATGTTGTTATCTATGATCATCTCAGTTTCCATCATGATGTTAACTTTATTAGTTTATAGACTGATCGTAGCAGGGCTTACTCAGTCTTTTTGACTGACCTGTTTTCTTTCGCCTCTTTTCTTCCGTTTCCCCCCCCCCCCAGGTTCTCAGGGAGGGAATACAGGAGCCTAGCTTGGATCTTAGCCGCTTGCTTGGATAGCTCATGTATGCTTTGGACTTGAGCTCGCTATGGTTTTTCCACTTTGGGGATAGCTACTATTATGTTTTCTTTTTCAGTTTCAGATGATGTTATTTCATGTACTAGACTTGTTTATTTGGGAAATTGACATTTTGATGTACCAGACTTGTTTTTGAAATGGTTTAAAAATCTTCCGCTGTTTTATTTGCGTACTCTGTTTATTTACATATATATATATATGTCATGTCCTGCCTTGCTATATCATTATGCATGTTTACCAATAATGCCCCTCCAAAGCTAGTGCATTCCTTTGCGAGTGACCCTGGCGGAGGAGGGGTGTTACATTTGGTATCAGAGCATATGGTTTACGAGAAGGGATAAAAAAAAAGGTTTTTAAAACTTTTGAAAAACTACTTTCAAAACCAAGTATAAAGTATTTTCCAAAGAAAAGTCTAGTTGTTTTTAAAAAAAAACGCTATTCCCCAAAAGCCATCAGCACTATCCATTGACTCCTCGTTTGAACTCTTTTCTTTTCGTTTCCAGCATGTCTGATAATCTTATCTTGCCCAAAGGAGTAACGATACCCGATTGGTTTCGTCGATACTTGGAAGTCACGGCACCGGTCCCGGGCGTCTCTAATGGTGTTCCCCCAGTCGAGGCCGCTGTTCCTCCTTCTCCTCCAGTAGCTGATGTCCCTCTTCCCCCTCAGCCTCCACAAGCGGATTTCGCAGAAACTTGCAAGAACTTTAAAAGGATGGGTGGCAAGAATTTTAATGGAACAGAGACTTTTGTAGAAGCAGGGAATTGGTTGAAAGAGACCGAAGATCTTTTAGCCACCTTTGATATAGGTGACCGCAGGAAGTTTTTATTGGCAGTATGGTTGCTAAAGGAAGAAGCTGCTCGTTGGTGGGTAGTCACCACCGCTACTAGGCCAATTGAGACTTGGGATGACTTTAGAGGAAGGTTTGGACTGAGATTCTTATCACTAAAGCAAGGGGACATGACTATTAGGGAATACATAGATAAGTTTAATCAACTGGCTCAGGACGATTTAGATACAGCTCAGAAGAAGGCCCTACACTTTGCTCTAGGATTAAACGAGCCATTACATGATTTGGCCCTGTCTCATATACCCTTGGGGGCGACTTTCGAGAGTTTAGTGAATTTGGCCCTACTTCAAGAAGAAGATAACAATGACAAGAAAGAGGTCAAGGCGAATGAGTCTCAAGGCAAGAGAGTAAATTCCGGGAAACGGGGCAAGAATAACCACAACCGCAAGAACAAGCCAAGTGGGAATAGGAAATGCAACTTCTGTGGTGAAGTTGGACATGTAGCCAGGGAATGTAGGAAGAAGAAGAGAAAGCGGGGCGAATGCTTTGATTGTGGTGAGTTTGGACATTTCAGCAAGGATTGCCCGAGGAAACAAGGGCAAGGTCAGACTCAGTGTGCAGGACTATCTGGAGGGCGAATTCATCCCCTCAACATCGTTCTTCCAGCTTATGATAGAGGTAGTGTTTCTGTTAAAAATCTTGTTTACATTTTCTGATTTTCCCTGTTCAAACTTTGTTTGATTCTGGCACATCGCATAGTTTTATTTCATCTGATCCAGTTGAAAGTTTTGCACCTAAGTACTAGTGTAGTTGATGATCCCGTATGTGTTTCAAATCCAATTGGGGGTTCTGCCCGTTTGTCTATGGTCTGAGTGGATTTGAAAATTTCTATCTTAAGTATAGAATTCTCGTGGGATGTTTATATTCTCGGTTTCAGGGGATATGGGTTGGTTTTGGGCATGGAATGGTTGTCCTGTTTTGAAGCCATTCTCGGTTTTTGTATATAGGGGTGTGAGGCTCATGACTCGCCTCGGTAATACCCTAGAAATTTCTAGCAACCCTATGGGTCCCGTCATGTTATGTTATCTTGAATCCCTCAACTCGTCTATCGATAGTTTGCAATCTGTGAGGGAGGTCCGAGAATATCCCGATATCTGGGGTGGAGTGAAGGGGTTACCCCTGGACGTGGGATAGATTTCCACATTATCTGGCTGGTAATACCAAGCCAGTTTCGTGGCCGATTAGGCACATGACCTCACGAAATGAGAGTTAAGAAAGCAAGTCAAGGAGTTGCTTGAGAAGAACTTCCTAAGACGAAGCATTTTCGAGTAGGGTGCTCCAGTAGCATTCGTTACTAATGTGGACGGTTTGCTTCGCTTATGTGTCGGTTATTGTAAGAAGAATAGGTAACCGTTACCAAGGATCAATGATTTGTCTGATCAGCTTGTAGGAGCATCCGCTTTCTTTTGATCTAGCTACCGGATTCCATCAGCTTAGGATGGCTGAGGATGGAATTGACAAGACAGCGTTTAGGACTCTTGATGGGTTTTAGAATGGTTAGTCATGCTATTTGGTTTGACTAAGGCACCCGCATATTACGTGATTTTGATGGGTAGGGTGTCTAGGGAGTCCTTGAACAAGTTTGTCGTGGTCGTCATGAACGATATTTTGATCTCCTCAAAAGGACGAGGAAGAACATGCTATACATCTCAAGGAGGAGATGGATACGCTTAGAGCCACCGGTTGAAGGTCAAGTTCTCCAAATGCCACTTTGGAGGAAAGAAGTTGGATTTCTTGGGCACATAGTTCTTAAGTAAGGCTTAGCGGTGGATTCCGCTAAAGTGGCTGCGGTTTGAGACCGGAAAGCTCTGAGAAGGGCAATTGAAGTAAGAAGCTTTCTCCGTTTGGCTAGTTAGTTAGCATTCCCGGAGCTTAGACTTACTCTTCTGGATCAAGAAGGGAGTTTCACGGGAAGAAGACCCGCAGTTGGTCAAGAACATGGACCAGTCGACTCGAGGCGAGATGTTAGGTCACCTCGCTAGATATATTATAAAGGATGACTAAGGCGCGATAAGAGATTATGTGTTCCTCGAGTGAAAGACTTGGTAAAGAAGGTTCTTGAAGATGCGCATCACTCGAGGAAGTGGCCGAGTTGGTTTCGGAATACATGTTATGCCACCAGGTTGAGGCCAAGTCATAGAAGCCCAGTGGGCCATTACCTCCATTTGAAGTTTCGCAAGGGGAGTGTGAAAACATCTCGATAGATTATGAGGATAGACTACCTAGATCAAAGAAAAGGGAATACGGGTATGAGGGTCATAATAGGTAGACTCACGAAGAGTCCGGTGAAGAGCGAGAGGACTGCATCATGGTCAGCAACGGTTTACCCTCAAGAAGTTGGCCAGTTCTGAAATAGCCTACAGAAAGCCATGGGTAGGCAACTGAATCTAGGTACGGCCTATAGGCGGATGGTTCATGTCGATTAAGCCTGAGTTATAGGAAATCACGTTTATAAGGGCAATAGGCAACGTGGAGTGGTATTTTCAAGAAAAGTTCTGCTGCATGGAATACCTTATGGTAAGAAGACGAGATCCAGGATTCGCTGGTGAATTTTGGAGAGCTTGCACGAATCATGAGGTTATAATTATGTTTAAGCCAAGTATACAGAAAGAAGAATAAGTGGGAAAGAAAGACGAGAGGCAATAATGAAATGAGTTCCAACTCGAATTCGGGAAATAGGAGTTAGGAAGCCAAGGAATCATGAAGTGGAAGATAGTCAAAGCACAGTGGAGTTAAGCTCAAGGAAACGTGACTAAGAAGAGTGAAGACTAGATACGCGCATCATATCTCTTTTTAAGAGTGCATCCTTGATCCTCGTTTTCCTGTGGAGCTTGCTTGCAAGTTGTCTTTTGCATATATCCTCTCGGTCCCATTCTCGATCCTATTTCTGTTGTAAACTCCATAAGGGGGTTAAGACTCATCGGTTAGTACTACATGTCAAAGTTTGAATGGATTTCTTGTAATCCAAAAAGGAGTTTGTCTAGTTTATCTAGTTTATCGTGTCTATCTTGTCAAGAGAACCTTAGGTAGAAACCCTTTGGATGAAACATGTATTTGAAACATGTTATGCTTGATGGTTGCAAGTGGTTGCAAGTGTTTGCAAGTGGGTGCTCGTGGATGCATTATACACGATTAGGCACTAGATCGGCTCACACACTCTTCATATTGTATGTGCATGAGTGTTTATGCTTATTCTTGGATGAAATTCGTATGCTATCACATGGATGTTGCATATGGATGTATGATTGAGCACGCACGTAGATATTATACATTATGTTAGGACTCTGCATACATATGGAATCATTTCACTGACATACATATGCATTAAGGAGGTTTACTGTATCAGTAACCGCCTGATTTACATACATATGCATTAAGGAGGTTTACTGTATCAGTAACCGCCTGATTTTTGCATTAGGTAAGTACATATACACACACTTTTGCATATGTTCATCCAGCATTTAGAATCTTGTAAGGACAATGATTGCTCGTGGATGATGCTTTGAGTAGATGGATGATTGGATGGTAGGATACGTTCTTCCCAACTTGAAGATTTCGGGGACGAAATCCTTTAAAGAGGGGAGAATGTAACAACCCGTATTTTCAATAACCTGTAATAATGGAAATTGAGGCAGAATTAAATTATAAAATGTGAATCAAGGGAAACGGGCTATGCCATTGCGTTCGTCTCGGAAAAATACGCGAAATAGAGTCCGAGTTTTCGGAAATCGGAGTCCGTATGACCCAGTTAAGGCCCATTGAAGTTTGCAGAAAATTCAAGTTTTAAAATCAGATTCAAATTTATGGAATTGGGCCAGCTGGGCCAAGGCGGGAAAATTCCCGCCAGGGGCCCCATGTCGACAGGCATGTCGACAGGGTCCCCAGGGAGTCGACTGCCCTGTCGACAGCCCTGTCGACAGGGGGTGCACGGGCTGCTTAGCCTGGTGCACCATTTCTGATTGGGGTTGGGTCTTGTGGCCTATTTCTAGAGAGTTCCAGGATCTGATGGACCTAATTGAATCTAGGGTTAATCCTATGGTTCAAATCACTAACCTAATCTATAAATAAGACCCTAACCTACCCTAAATCATTCATTATTCATCCTAGTAACTAAACTATGCCAAAATCAAAACTCTCATGGCCTCCACCCTCTTCATACAATCCCTAAATTAATTCCTAAGAGATTTCCACGCATACAAGTGTATTTAGGCTTGTATGATCCTCCTTAGCTTGCATTAAAGGCTTGTTTTTCAATTGGCATCATAAAGGAGGAGTCTTGATCAAGTTTGCTTGCATTTGGGGTTTTTTATTAGTTGCATAAGGGGTTTCTTGCATTTGTTATACTCATTTGAGTCCGCATAAGCATTGTAAGCCCTCTTACCCTCATTTTAGAAACTCTAAAGTTAATGTGTGATGAAAGTTGGGGTTTATGTATTGTGCATGTTTATGCAAGGGTACTAAGCCATGATTTGCAAATCTATTAAGTTATGCATGTATACTAAGCCATGA
>JASFAX010006996.1:0-2500 GCA_030737875.1 Allium sativum | reverse complement strand
TAAAAACACGGTGAAACATTGAATTTTCACGTGTGCTCATCGGGCTCCACAGGCCTTGGATTTGGCAAAGTACCAGATTTGGCACTTGGCATAGTACCAGGTTTGCCAAAATACCAGGCTGAAAAACACGGTGAAACATTGAATTTTCACGTGTGCTAATCGGGCTCCGCACGCCTTGGATTTGGCAAAGTACCAGATTTGGCACTTGGCAAAGTACCAGGTTTGCCAAAGTACTAGGCTGAAAAACACGGTGAAACATTGAATTTTCACGTGTGCGCATCGGGCTTGGCACGCCTTGGATTTGGCAAAGTACCAGATTTGCCAAAGTACCAGATTTGGCACTCAAAAAATGGTGAAAAACACGGTGAAACATTGGATTTTCACGTGTGCGCATCGGGCTTGGCACAGCTTGGATTTGGCAAAGTACCAGATTTGGCACTTGGCAAAGTACCAGGTTTGCCAAAGTACCAGGCTGAAAAACACGGTGAAACATTGAATTTTCACGTGTGCGCATCGGGCTTTGCACGCCTTGGATTTGGCAAAGTACCAGATTTGCCACTTGGCAAAGTACCAGGTTTGCCAAAGTACCAGGCTGAAAAACACGGTGAAACATCGAATTTTCGCGTGTGCTAATCCGGCTCCGCACGCCTTGGATTTGGCAAAGTACCACATTTGCCAAAGTACCAGATTTGGCACTCAAAAAATGGTGAAAAATACGGTGAAACGTTAGGTTTTCACGTGTGCGCATCGGGCTTGGCACAGCTTGGATTTGGCAAAGTACCAGATTTGGCACTTGGCAAAGTACCAGGTTTGCCAAAGTACCAAGCTGAAAAACACGGTGAAACATTGAATTTTCACGTGTGCGCATCGGGCTTGGCACGCCTTGGATTTGGCAAAGTACCAGATTTGGCACTTGGCAAAGTGCCAGATTCGGAAAACACATGCGGATCACTCAAAAACCCAGTGACTACATGGTAAATCCACAAAAAAAAAAAAAATGTGGTCGGATTTACCTACGTAGCAGAGACACTTTGGACTACCGGGGTCATATTAGGCTAAATTCCATATATGCCTATATTGGGGGGGAGGGTGAGGAGGAGGAAGGGGAAGGATCGACCAAAATGGATCAGGCAAAACGCAAGCTGAAACGTTGGTCGATCAACAAATTTTTTTTGTGTGGATTTTTCGGAGAATTTTTTTTTTTTAAATATTTAAAAATATTAATTTTTAAATATATAAAAAAAAAAATTAAAAAAAAAATTTTTGAAAATGTTTTCGATGGAAGTGCCCTCCCCAAATTTTTTAAAAATATTTTTAAAAATATTTTTGTTGCGATCTCGAAAAAGTTTGGTTTTGGTTGGATTTCACCAGTTTTTCCGAAAACTGGCCAAATCTAGCTAGAACCATGCTGAAATGTGGGCAATTACAGGAAAGCTTGGTTTTGGCTGGATTTTTCCGGTTTTTTCGAAAATAGGACGTATCAAGCAGAAACCCTGGTGAAACGTGGCCGCTCATGGGAAAGTTCGGTTCTGGCGAGATTTCCTAGTTTTTTCGAAAACTGGACGTATCAAGCAGAAACATAGGCGATTACGGGAATCTTTGGTTTCCGCGAGATTTTCCTATTTTCTCGAAAACGGGACTGATCAGGAAGAAACCATGCTGAAACGTGGGCGATATCTCGGAAAAGTTTGGTTTTGGTTGGATTTCACCAGTTTTTCCGAAAACTGGCCAAATCTAGCTAGAACCATGCTGAAATGTGGGCAATTACAGGAAAGCTTGGTTTTAGTTGGATTTTTCCGGTTTTTTCGAAAATAGGACGTATCAAGCAGAAACCCTGGTGAAACGTGGCCGCTCATGGGAAAGTTCGGTTCTGGCGAGATTTCCCAGTTTTTTCGAAAATTGGACGTATCAAGCAGAAACATGGGCGATTACGAGAATCTTTGGTTTCGGTGAGATTTTCCTATTTTCTCGAAAACTGGACTGATGAGGAAGAAACCAGGCTGAAACGTAGGCGATTACAGGAAAGTTTGTTTTTCGCTAGATTTCACCAATATTTTCGAAAATTGGGCGGATCAGGCAAAAACAGTGCTGAAACGTGAGCGCTTACAGGAAAGTTTGGTTCTGGCAAGATTTCCCAGTTTTATTGAAAACTGGACGTATTAAGCAGAAACCATTCTGAAACATGGGCGATCACGGGAAAGTTTTGTGTTTGCAAGATTTTACCGATTTTTTGAAAATTGGATGGATCAGGCGGAAATCAAGCTGTGCAACGATCGGAACTAAATTTGTTGCGTGGATTTTTCGGCAAATTGGTACACCTCGGTTTTTTGCCGGTTTGTTAACGATTCGAAAGGATCGTGTGAGAACCAAGTTGAACGTGGATCGATCAAGGAAAATGGGTTGCTTGGTTTTTCGGATGAGAAAGGTTTTTCGTGCTTAGCGGATCATCCTGTTTATTTTTCTTGGACCTTTTCTACTAGTTGATTTATTTCAACTTAGT
>JASFAX010006995.1:0-28559 GCA_030737875.1 Allium sativum | reverse complement strand
AAATGCAATATAGATTCCAACTATAAATGTCAAGTTTGTGCAGAAGCAAAATTGACAAGAACCTCGTTTCATCATGTTGAACGAGTGACAGAACCTCTAGACTTAATACATACTGATGTATGCGATTTGAAAATGTGTCAAACTAGAGGTGGAAAAAGGTACTTTATTACATTCATTGATGATTGTACCAGATACTGTCATGTGTATCTCCTTAGAAGTAAGGACGAAGCATTCGAAATGTTTAAACAGTATAAGGCAGAAGTTGAGAATCAACTCAACAAGAAAATAAAATCTTTAAGAAGTGATAGAGGAGGAGAATACGAGTCTCCATTTGAGGAATTTTGTGCTGAACATGGAATTATACATCAAACTACAGCCCCGTATTCACCTCAATCCAACGGCATAGCCGAACGGAAAAATAGAACTCTTAAAGAAATGATGAATGCCTTACTAATTAGCTCTGGCTTGCCAGATAACTACTGGGGAGAAGCTATTCTTTCGGCAAATCATATTTTAAATAAAATACCCCGAAAGAAAATCTCTAAATCTCCTCATGAACTTTGGAAAAACAGACCACCATCCTACAAATACCTAAAAGTGTGGGGGTGTCTTGCCAAAGTAGAGGTACCAAAACCAAAGAAGGTCAAAATTGGACCTAAAACAATTGATTGTGTATTCATTGGATATGCACAAAATAGTGCTGCATATCGATTTTTGGTACACAAATCTGAAATTGATGATATTCATGAAAATACCATCATTGAGTCGAGAAATGCTAGATTTTTCGAACATGTATTTCCCTTGAAACATGGTACTGAAAATCATGCACCTAAGAGACCAAGGGAAATTGAAGTTCCTTACTCTATTGAGGACGCTGAACAAAATAACACTCAGCAAAGTAGTGTTGAGCGGCAAGTGGAGGAACCAAGAAAAAGTAAAAGGTCAAGGACTTTAAAAACCTTTGGACCGGACTTCTATACATTTATGTTAGAAGATGATCCATTGACATACAAACAAGCTATGTCTTCCAACGATGCCCCTTATTGGAAGGAGGCAATTAACAATGAAATTGAATCCATTATGTCCAATCATACATGGGAATTGGTTGATTTACCTCAAGGATGTAAGGCCTTAGGTAATAAATGGATATTTAAAAAGAAATTGAAACCTGATGGTTCAATAGACAAGTACAAAGCTCGTCTGGTAGTCCAAGGATTTAGACAAAAGGAAGACCTGGACTATTTCGATACATATTCACCTGTAACGAGGATAACGTCAATTAGAATGCTCATTGCAATTGCATCCGTACATGACTTGGAAATACATCAAATGGATGTTAAAACTGCATTC
This sequence comes from Allium sativum, assembly GCA_030737875.1. Lineage (NCBI taxonomy): Eukaryota > Viridiplantae > Streptophyta > Magnoliopsida > Asparagales > Amaryllidaceae > Allium > Allium sativum. The sequence goes on along the minus strand of JASFAX010006995.1, from coordinate 27,209 downwards.
TTGAATGGTGAACTAGAGGAGGAAATCTATATGAAACAACCTGAAGGATTTCTAAGCTCAGAAAATGAGCATAAAGTTTGCAAACTGGTAAAATCACTTTATGGCCTTAAGCAAGCTCCAAAACAGTGGCATGAGAAGTTTGATAATACTATGTTATCAAATGGATTCACGATAAATGAATCAGATAAATGTGTGTACATAAAACATACACACATTGGATATGTCATTGTTTGTCTTTATGTTGATGACCTATTGATCCTAGGCAACAACAAGGCCATAATAACATCTACAAAGGATATGTTATCCTCTAGATTCGATATGAAAGACCTAGGACTGGCTGATGTAATATTGGGTGTAAAAATTCTGAGAACACCACAGGGATATGCATTATCCCAATCGCATTACATCACCAAAATACTTGAGAAATTCAAGCAATATAATGTAACTATTGCAAAATCACCAGTAGATATGAACCAAAATTGGGTAAAGAACACTGGTGACGGTATTTATCAATTGGAATACTCTCGTATACTAGGAAGTATCATGTATGTTATGAACTGTACTAGGCCTGATATCGCATATGCTGTAAGCAAACTAAGTAGATTTACCAGCAATCCTGGTAAACATCATTGGAAAGCGATAATCAGAGTTCTAGGATATCTAAAGTATACACAGAGTTATGGTCTATACTATACAAACTATCCTTCAATAGTGGAAGGATACAGTGATGCAAATTGGATCACTGGATCAAATGATACAAAGTCTACAAGTGGATACGTGTTCACATTAGGAAATGGAGCAATTTCATGGAAATCATCCAAACAGACTTGTATCGCTAGATCTACGATGGAATCAGAGTTTATTGCACTAGATAAGACTGCAGAAGAAGCAGAATGGATTCGAAGCTTCTTGGAAGACATTCCTAATTGGAGCAAATCTATGCCTCCAATATGTATACATTGTGATAGTCAATCAGCTATTGGAAGAGCTAATAGTACACTATACAATGGTAAATCTAGGCATATTCGTCGTAGACATAAAACGATAAGACAACTTCTCTCTAATGGGGTTATCACAATAGATTACATTCGATCTAAAGATAACTTAGCGGATCCACTTACAAAAGGCTTGCCAAGAGAGAAAGTTCAAACCTTATCGAAGGGAATGGGGCTAAGGCCTATAGACTAAAGGTTTTTCTGAAATGGAAACCCCACCTAGTTGACTGGAGATCCCAAGATCTAGGTTCAAAGGGACAACGAAGTTTTAGAGAAACTTGATGGCACTGTTATACACAAACCATTCCTATGATAAGTCAGTGCATTATATGTTGAATAAGGATAAGTATTAGTACTTTTAATGATGTCTGTATTTGAGGAATTAAAGAATACCCTTTACAGAATCACCTACGTAAGTGCGAAGGCGCCGCTTCAAAGAGAATTATGAGGCCAAATTCTCTATGCACTTATGAGACCAGGCAGGTGTTCAAGGCAAAAACGAACACATACAGAGAACGAAGGGTTATAAGAAACGTTTATCGTGTGTTATCTACTTTGGAATTACACAAAAAGGCTTACAGTTCAAGGACAGTCTATGTCTACTGATTCGCCTGTGATTCAAATAGGTAATCACTAGGAAAGTTCAAAGCCCTTGTGCTACTTTAACCGATGCGATAAATGGTTCGTGAAACTAAGATCGATTGCTCATTCATGTGGGGGATTGTTGGAAAATGAATGAGCAAAGAAAGAGAAAAGTGGGAAGAAGAAGAGATAGGGGTAGCAACATTTAAAGTCCCACATCATAGAAATATTAGCACAATCTCTCCTTATATATTAGAAGCCAAATAGGCTTATGTAAAATAAAAAAGAGAGGGATGATAAAAGGATGTGGACTTGGCCATATTAAATACATTAAAAAGTCAAAGATAAGGGCCTTGGGCCTTGGGGCTCTTGGGGTCTCCTGATTGGATATGGCCGACGTTGCTGATTGGGCTAGTGCACTGACCTGAGAATATTTTTTTCTCAGAATTTTAAAAGGTGTGTCTGTTCAGTCCAGAATTCGAAAGGAATGTCTGTTAACTGAACGAGTACAACCATTTGAATTCTCAGCATATGCATATTAATAACAGAGCGGTTAAAGGGTCGCAACCTTTCCTATTCTGACGGTTACTGATGCATGCGAACAGGCACTCCTCCTTGCCTATATATACACTGCCCAAAACAAAGACAGAATTCACTTTTTCTGCTGCATTATTCCTTCTTCTTCAACGTAATTCTCTGATCTACTTTCTATAACCAACTTCAGTTCGTCGGAGCTCCGTTTGCTGGCACCAAGCTACGGAGTTGGTCCGTTTTATCCTGGGAAACAAATTGCAACTACGTCGATTGGTGTATACGACGGCAATATTGTTTCAAGGAAACAGAAAAGTTGTGGACTCGGACATTATTTAAACAGAATACTTTCTGTTTATCTTTGATTTTATGCACAAATCGGTTACGCTTTCTATGATTATTGTAAACATAGTTTGACGTGACAATTGTGACATAATTGATTAATAACGATTGTTGTTGCTGTCTGTTTGTAATACAATTGTGTAATTACAAAAGTTCTAACAATCTTGAAACAATATTTTGTTGCAGATGACGAAAAACAGTAGCACTGATTCTGCGCCGATTCAGACGGTGAAAACTGCTCAGCCAGCGCCTGTGCTTCCGACAATGGCTCTGTCTCATGGCGAAAGGCCAGAGAAGTTCAATGGAATCAATTTCAAGCGCTGGCAACAGAAAATGTTGTTTTATTTAACAACACTAAGTCTTGCAAAGTTTCTGACTGAAGAGGCTCCTGTGGTAGACGAACTCGAACCTGACGCTACTAAAGTAGAGGCACTTAATATCTGGACAAATTCAGACTTCATGTGCAAAAACTATATTCTGAATGGTCTGGATGATAGCCTCTACAATGTCTATTGTACTTTTGCAACGTCCAAACAACTCTGGTTGGCTCTGGAAAAGAAGTACAAAACTGAAGATGCAGGCATGAAGAAATTCATTGCTGGAAAATTTCTAGACTTCAAAATGGTTGACTCAAAAACGGTGATAAGTCAAGCTCAAGAACTGCAACTTATCATCCGTCAATTAGAAGATGAAAAGATGACTCTTAGCGAGACTTTTCAAGTTGCTGCAACTATTGAGAAATTGCCTCCTTCTTGGAAAGACTTTAAAAATTACCTTAAGCACAAGCGTAAGGAAATGACAATGGAAGATCTCATTGTTCGGCTTCGCATTGAGGAAGATAACAGAAATTCTGAGAAAAAGATTTCTCAGAATATTGCTGCCAAAGCAAATGTTGTTGAGTCAGACAAAACTAACAAAAGAAAAAGGGAGAATGCTCCTAAGAAGTCAAAGAAATTTCTGGGTTCTTGCCACAACTGTGGAAAGAAGGGGCACAAAGCAGCCGAATGTCGTGCGCCTAAAAAGAAGAAGTTGGAAGCAAATACGGCTGATGTTTCGAAAGGCATTTCTGATCTTGATTTATGTGCAGTAATATCAGAATGCAACCTTATTGGCAACTCAAAGGAATGGTTTGTAGACACTGGAGCCACTCGACACATATGTGCTAACAAGTGGATGTTTACAACCTATAAAACTGCAACTGATGCTGAAAAACTTTTTATGGGCAATTCTTCCACTTCCAAAGTCGAAGGCAAAGGAAAAGTTGTGCTGAAACTGACTTCTGGAAAGGAACTGACTTTAAATGATGTTCTCCATGTTCCAGAAATTCGCAAGAACCTAATTTCAGGATCGTTGCTGAGCAAGCATGGCTTCAAATTGATCTTTGAAGCTGACAAATTTGTTCTTTCCAAGAATGGGGTGTATGTTGGAAGAGGTTATGTGTGTGATGGTTTATTTAAAGCAAATGTAACCACTATTGTACCACGCACTGAAATGAATGAAAGTGAATCTTCTGCTTATATTGTTGAATCTTCTAACATATGGCATTCTAGATTAGGGCATGTAAACTTTGATACATTGCGAAAATTGATTAATCTAGAATTTATACCAAAATGCAATATAGATTCCAACTATAAATGTCAAGTTTGTGCAGAAGCAAAATTGACAAGAACCTCGTTTCATCATGTTGAACGAGTGACAGAACCTCTAGACTTAATACATACTGATGTATGCGATTTGAAAATGTGTCAAACTAGAGGTGGAAAAAGGTACTTTATTACATTCATTGATGATTGTACCAGATACTGTCATGTGTATCTCCTTAGAAGTAAGGACGAAGCATTCGAAATGTTTAAACAGTATAAGGCAGAAGTTGAGAATCAACTCAACAAGAAAATAAAATCTTTAAGAAGTGATAGAGGAGGAGAATACGAGTCTCCATTTGAGGAATTTTGTGCTGAACATGGAATTATACATCAAACTACAGCCCCGTATTCACCTCAATCCAACGGCATAGCCGAACGGAAAAATAGAACTCTTAAAGAAATGATGAATGCCTTACTAATTAGCTCTGGCTTGCCAGATAACTACTGGGGAGAAGCTATTCTTTCGGCAAATCATATTTTAAATAAAATACCCCGAAAGAAAATCTCTAAATCTCCTCATGAACTTTGGAAAAACAGACCACCATCCTACAAATACCTAAAAGTGTGGGGGTGTCTTGCCAAAGTAGAGGTACCAAAACCAAAGAAGGTCAAAATTGGACCTAAAACAATTGATTGTGTATTCATTGGATATGCACAAAACAGTGCTGCATATCGATTTTTGGTACACAAATCTGAAATTGAATACCATCATTGAGTCGAGAAATGCTAGATTTTTCGAACATGTATTTCCCTTGAAACATGGTACTGAAAATCATGCACCTAAGAGACCAAGGGAAATTGAAGTTCCTTACTCTATTGAGGACGCTGAACAAAATAACACTCAGCAAAGTAGTGTTGAGCGGCAAGTGGAGGAACCAAGAAAAAGTAAAAGGTCAAGGACTTTAAAAACCTTTGGACCGGACTTCTATACATTTATGTTAGAAGATGATCCATTGACATACAAACAAGCTATGTCTTCCAACGATGCCCCTTATTGGAAGGAGGCAATTAACAATGAAATTGAATCCATTATGTCCAATCATACATGGGAATTGGTTGATTTACCTCAAGGATGTAAGGCCTTAGGTAATAAATGGATATTTAAAAAGAAATTGAAACCTGATGGTTCAATAGACAAGTACAAAGCTCGTCTGGTAGTCCAAGGATTTAGACAAAAGGAAGACCTGGACTATTTCGATACATATTCACCTGTAACGAGGATAACGTCAATTAGAATGCTCATTGCAATTGCATCCGTACATGACTTGGAAATACATCAAATGGATGTTAAAACTGCATTCTTGAATGGTGAACTAGAGGAGGAAATCTATATGAAACAACCTGAAGGATTTCTAAGCTCAGAAAATGAGCATAAAGTTTGCAAACTGGTAAAATCACTTTATGGCCTTAAGCAAGCTCCAAAACAGTGGCATGAGAAGTTTGATAATACTATGTTATCAAATGGATTCACGATAAATGAATCAGATAAATGTGTGTACATAAAACATACACACATTGGATATGTCATTGTTTGTCTTTATGTTGATGACCTATTGATCCTAGGCAACAACAAGGCCATAATAACATCTACAAAGGATATGTTATCCTCTAGATTCGATATGAAAGACCTAGGACTGGCTGATGTAATATTAGGTGTAAAAATTCTGAGAACACCACAGGGATATGCATTATCCCAATCGCATTACATCACCAAAATACTTGAGAAATTCAAGCAATATAATGTAACTATTGCAAAATCACCAGTAGATATGAACCAAAATTGGGTAAAGAACACTGGTGACGGTATTTATCGATTGGAATACTCTCGTATACTAGGAAGTATCATGTATGTTATGAACTGTACTAGGCCTGATATCGCATATGCTGTAAGCAAACTAAGTAGATTTACCAGCAATCCTGGTAAACATCATTGGAAAGCGATAATCAGAGTTCTAGGATATCTAAAGTATACACAGAGTTATGGTCTATACTATACAAACTATCCTTCAATAGTGGAAGGATACAGTGATGCAAATTGGATCACTGGATCAAATGATACAAAGTCTACAAGTGGATACGTGTTCACATTAGGAAATGGAGCAATTTCATGGAAATCATCCAAACAGACTTGTATCGCTAGATCTACGATGGAATCAGAGTTTATTGCACTAGATAAGACTGCAGAAGAAGCAGAATGGATTCGAAGCTTCTTGGAAGACATTCCTAATTGGAGCAAACCTATGCCTCCAATATGTATACATTGTGATAGTCAATCAGCTATTGGAAGAGCTAATAGTACACTATACAATGGTAAATCTAGGCATATTCGTCGTAGACATAAAACGATAAGACAACTTCTCTCTAATGGGGTTATCACAATAGATTACATTCGATCTAAAGATAACTTAGCGGATCCACTTACAAAAGGCTTGCCAAGAGAGAAAGTTCAAACCTTATCGAAGGGAATGGGGCTAAGGCCTATAGACTAAAGGTTTTTCTGAAATGGAAACCCCACCTAGTTGACTGGAGATCCCAAGATCTAGGTTCAAAGGGACAACGAAGTTTTAGAGAAACTTGATGGCACTGTTATACACAAACCATTCCTATGATAAGTCAGTGCATTATATGTTGAATAAGGATAAGTATTAGTACTTTTAATGATGTCTGTATTTGAGGAATTAAAGAATACCCTTTACAGAATCACCTACGTAAGTGCGAAGGCGCCGCTTCAAAGAGAATTATGAGGCCAAATTCTCTATGCACTTATGAGACCAGGCAGGTGTTCAAGGCAAAAACGAACACATACAGAGAACGAAGGGTTATAAGAAACGTTTATCGTGTGTTATCTACTTTGGAATTACACAAAAAGGCTTACAGTTCAAGGACAGTCTATGTCTACTGATTCGCCTGTGATTCAAATAGGTAATCACTAGGAAAGTTCAAAGCCCTTGTGCTACTTTAACCGATGCGATAAATGGTTCGTGAAACTAAGATCGATTGCTCATTCATGTGGGGGATTGTTGGAAAATGAATGAGCAAAGAAAGAGAAAAGTGGGAAGAAGAAGAGATAGGGGTAGCAACATTTAAAGTCCCACATCATAGAAATATTAGCACAATCTCTCCTTATATATTAGAAGCCAAATAGGTTTATGTAAAATAAAAAAGAGAGGGATGATAAAAGGATGTGGACTTGGCCATATTAAATACATTAAAAAGTCAAAGATAAGGGCCTTGGGGCTCTTGGGGTCTCCTGATTGGATATGGCCGACGTTGCTGATTGGGCTAGTGCACTGACATGAGAATATTTTTTTCTCATAATTTTAAAAGGTGTGTTTGTTCAGTCCAGAATTCGAAAGGAATGTCTGTTAACTGAACGAGTACAACCATTTGAATTCTCAGCATATGCATATTAATAACAGAGTGGTTAAAGGGTCGCAACCTTTCCTATTCTGACGGTTACTGATGCATGCGAACAGGCACTCCTCCTTGCCTATATATACACTGCCCAAAACAAAGACAGAATTCACTTTTTCTGCTGCATTATTCCTTCTTCTTCAACGTAATTCTCTGATCTACTTTCTATAACCAACTTCAGTTCGTCGGAGCTCCGTTTGCTGGCACCAAGCTACGGAGTTGGTCCGTTTTATCCTGGGAAACAAATTGCAACTACGTCGATTGGTGTATACGACGGCAATATTGTTTCAAGGAAACAGAAAAGTTCTAGACTCAGACATTATTTAAACAGAATACTTTCTGTTTATCTTTGATTTTATGCACAAATCGGTTACGCTTTCTATGATTATTGTAAACATAGTTTGACGTGACAATTGTGACATAATTGATTAACAGTGATTGTTGTTGCTGTCTGTTTGTAATACAATTGTGTAATTACAAAAGTTCAAACAATCTTGAAACAATATTTTGTTGCAGATGACGAAAAACAGTAGCACTGATTCTGCGCCGATTCAGACGGTGAAAACTGCTCAGCCAGCGCCTGTGCTTCCGACAATGGCTCTGTCTCATGGCGAAAGGCCAGAGAAGTTCAATGGAATCAATTTCAAGCGCTGGCAACAGAAAATGTTGTTTTATTTAACAACACTAAGTCTTGCAAAGTTTCTGACTGAAGAGGCTCCTGTGGTAGACGAACTTGAACCTGACGCTACTAAAGTAGAGGCACTTAATATCTGGACAAATTCAGACTTCATGTGCAAAAACTATATTCTGAATGGTCTGGATGATAGCCTCTACAATGTCTATTGTACTTTTGCAACGTCCAAACAACTCTGGTTGGCTCTGGAAAAGAAGTACAAAACTGAAGATGCAGGCATGAAGAAATTCATTGCTGGAAAATTTCTAGACTTCAAAATGGTTGACTCAAAAACGGTGATAAGTCAAGCTCAAGAACTGCAACTTATCATCCGTCAATTAGAAGATGAAAAGATGACTCTTAGCGAGACTTTTCAAGTTGCTGCAACTATTGAGAAATTGCCTCCTTCTTGGAAAGACTTTAAAAATTACCTTAAGCACAAGCGTAAGGAAATGACAATGGAAGATCTCATAGTTCGGCTTCGCATTGAGGAAGATAACAGAAATTCTGAGAAAAAGATTTCTCAGAATATTGCTGCCAAAGCAAATGTTGTTGAGTCAGACAAAACTAACAAAAGAAAAAGGGAGAATGCTCCTAAGAAGTCAAAGAAATTTCTGGGTTCTTGCCACAACTGTGGAAAGAAGGGGCACAAAGCAGCCGAATGTCGTGCGCCTAAAAAGAAGAAGTTGGAAGCAAATACGGCTGATGTTTCGAAAGGCATTTCTGATCTTGATTTATGTGCAGTAATATCAGAATGCAACCTTATTGGCAACTCAAAGGAATGGTTTGTAGACACTGGAGCCACTCGACACATATGTGCTAACAAGTGGATGTTTACAACCTATAAAACTGCAACTGATGCTGAAAAACTTTTTATGGGAAATTCTTCCACTTCCAAAGTCGAAGGCAAAGGAAAAGTTGTGCTGAAACTGACTTCTGGAAAGGAACTGACTTTAAATGATGTTCTCCATGTTCCAGAAATTCGCAAGAACCTAATTTCAGGATCGTTGCTGAGCAAGCATGGCTTCAAATTGATCTTTGAAGCTGACAAATTTGTTCTTTCCAAGAATGGGGTGTATGTTGGAAGAGGTTATGTGTGTGATGGTTTATTTAAAGCAAATGTAACCACTATTGTACCACGCACTGAAATGAATGAAAGTGAATCTTCTGCTTATATTGTTGAATCTTCTAACATATGGCATTCTAGATTAGGGCATGTAAACTTTGATACATTGCGAAAATTGATTAATCTAGAATTTATACCAAAATGCAATATAGATTCCAACTATAAATGTCAAGTTTGTGCAGAAGCAAAATTGACAAGAACCTCGTTTCATCATGTTGAACGAGTGACAGAACCTCTAGACTTAATACATACTGATGTATGCGATTTGAAAATGTGTCAAACTAGAGGTGGAAAAAGGTACTTTATTACATTCATTGATGATTGTACCAGATACTGTCATGTGTATCTCCTTAGAAGTAAGGACGAAGCATTCGAAATGTTTAAACAGTATAAGGCAGAAGTTGAGAATCAACTCAACAAGAAAATAAAATCTTTAAGAAGTGATAGAGGAGGAGAATACGAGTCTCCATTTGAGGAATTTTGTGCTGAACATGGAATTATACATCAAACTACAACCCTGTATTCACCTCAATCCAACGGCATAGCCGAACGGAAAAATAGAACTCTTAAAGAAATGATGAATGCCTTACTAATTAGCTCTGGCTTGCCAGATAACTACTGGGGAGAAGCTATTCTTTCGGCAAATCATATTTTAAATAAAATACCCCGAAAGAAAATCTCTAAATCTCCTCATGAACTTTGGAAAAACAGACCACCATCCTACAAATACCTAAAAGTGTGGGGGTGTCTTGCCAAAGTAGAGGTACCAAAACCAAAGAAGGTCAAAATTGGACCTAAAACAATTGATTGTGTATTCATTGGATATGCACAAAACAGTTCTGCATATCGATTTTTGGTACACAAATCTAAAATTGATGATATTCATGAAAATACCATCATTGAGTCGAGAAATGCTAGATTTTTCGAACATGTATTTCCCTTGAAACATGGTACTGAAAATCATGCACCTAAGAGACCAAGGGAAATTGAAGTTCCTTACTCTATTGAGGACGCTGAACAAAATAACACTCAGCAAAGTAGTGTTGAGCGGCAAGTAGAGGAACCAAGAAAAAGTAAAAGGTCAAGGACTTTAAAAACCTTTGGACCGGACTTCTATACATTTATGTTAGAAGATGATCCATTGACATACAAACAAGCTATGTCTTCCAACGATGCCCCTTATTGGAAGGAGGCAATTAACAATGAAATTGAATCCATTATGTCCAATCATACATGGGAATTGGTTGATTTACCTCAAGGATGTAAGGCCTTAGGTAATAAATGGATATTTAAAAAGAAATTGAAACCTGATGGTTCAATAGACAAGTACAAAGCTCGTCTGGTAGTCCAAGGATTTAGACAAAAGGAAGACCTGGACTATTTCGATACATATTCACCTGTAACGAGGATAACGTCAATTAGAATGCTCATTGCAATTGCATCCGTACATGACTTGGAAATACATCAAATGGATGTTAAAACTGCATTCTTGAATGGTGAACTAGAGGAGGAAATCTATATGAAACAACCTGAAGGATTTCTAAGCTCAGAAAATGAGCATAAAGTTTGCAAACTGTAAAATCACTTTATGGCCTTAAGCAAGCTCCAAAACAGTGGCATGAGAAGTTTGATAATACTATGTTATCAAATGGATTCACGATAAATGAATCAGATAAATGTGTGTACATAAAACATACACACATTGGATATGTCATTGTTTGTCTTTATGTTGATGACCTATTGATCCTAGGCAACAACAAGGCCATAATAACATCTACAAAGGATATGTTATCCTCTAGATTCGATATGAAAGACCTAGGACTGGCTGATGTAATATTAGGTGTAAAAATTCTGAGAACATTCACAGGGATATGCATTATCCCAATCACATTACATCACCAAAATACTTGAGAAACTCAAGCAATATAATGTAACTATTGCAAAATCACCAGTAGATATGAACCAAAATTGGGTAAAGAACACTGGTGACGGTATTTATCAATTGGAATACTCTCGTATACTAGGAAGTATCATGTATGTTATGAACTGTACTAGGCCTGATATCGCATATGCTGTAAGCAAACTAAGTAGATTTACCAGCAATCCTGGTAAACATCATTGGAAAGCGATAATCAGAGTTCTAGGATATCTAAAGTATACACAGAGTTATGGTCTATACTATACAAACTATCCTTCAATAGTGGAAGGATACAGTGATGCAAATTGGATCACTGGATCAAATGATACAAAGTCTACAAGTGGATACGTGTTCACATTAGGAATGGAGCAATTTCATGGAAATCATCCAAACAGACTTGTATCGCTAGATCTACGATGGAATCAGAGTTTATTGCACTAGATAAGACTGCAGAAGAAGCAGAATGGATTCGAAGCTTCTTGGAAGACATTCCTAATTGGAGCAAACCTATGCCTCCAATATGTATACATTGTGATAGTCAATCAGCTATTGGAAGAGCTAATAGTACACTATACAATGGTAAATCTAGGCATATTCGTCGTAGACATAAAACGATAAGACAACTTCTCTCTAATGGGGTTATCACAAAAGATTACATTCGATCTAAAGATAACTTAGCGGATCCACTTACAAAAGGCTTGCCAAGAGAGAAAGTTCAAACCTTATCGAAGGGAATGGGGCTAAGGCCTATAGACTAAAGGTTTTTCTGAAATGGAAACCCCACCTAGTTGACTGGAGATCCCAAGATCTAGGTTCAAAGGGACAACGAAGTTTTAGAGAAACTTGATGGCACTGTTATACACAAACCATTCCTATGATAAGTCAGTGCATTATATGTTGAATAAGGATAAGTATTAGTACTTTTAATGATGTCTGTATTTGAGGAATTAAAGAATACCCTTTACAGAATCACCTACGTAAGTGCGAAGGCGCCGCTTCAAAGAGAATTATGAGGCCAAATTCTCTATGCACTTATGAGACCAGGCAGGTGTTCAAGGCAAAAACGAACACATACAGAGAACGAAGGGTTATAAGAAACGTTTATCGTGTGTTATCTACTTTGGAATTACACAAAAAGGCTTACAGTTCAAGGACAGTCTATGTCTACTGATTCGCCTGTGATTCAAATAGGTAATCACTAGGAAAGTTCAAAGCCCTTGTGCTACTTTAACCGATGCGATAAATGGTTCGTGAAACTAAGATCGATTGCTCATTCATGTGGGGGATTGTTGGAAAATGAATGAGCAAAGAAAGAGAAAAGTGGGAAGAAGAAGAGATAGGGGTAGCAACATTTAAAGTCCCACATCATAGAAATATTAGCACAATCTCTCCTTATATATTAGAAGCCAAATAGGCTTATGTAAAATAAAAAAGAGAGGGATGATAAAAGGATGTGGACTTGGCCATATTAAATACATTAAAAAGTCAAAGATAAGGGTCTTGGGGCTCTTGGGGTCTCCTGATTGGATATGGCCGACGTTGCTGATTGGGCTAGTGCACTGACATGAGAATATTTTTTTCTCAGAATTTTAAAAGGTGTGTCTGTTCAGTCCAGAATTCGAAAGGAATGTCTGTTAACTGAACGAGTACAACCATTTGAATTCTCAGCATATGCATATTAATAACAGAGCGGTTAAAGGGTCGCAACCTTTCCTATTCTGACGGTTACTGATGCATGCGAACAGGCACTCCTCCTTGCCTATATATACACTGCCCAAAACAAAGACAGAATTCACTTTTTCTGCTGCATTATTCCTTCTTCTTCAACGTAATTCTCTGATCTACTTTCTATAACCAACTTCAGTTCGTCGGAGCTCCGTTTGCTGGCACCAAGCTACGGAGTTGGTCCGTTTTATCCTGGGAAACAAATTGCAACTACGTCGATTGGTGTATACGACGGCAATATTGTTTCAAGGAAACAGAAAAGTTCTGGACTCGGACATTATTTAAACAGAATACTTTCTGTTTATCTTTGATTTTATGCACAAATCGGTTACGCTTTCTATGATTATTGTAAACATAGTTTGACGTGACAATTGTGACATAATTGATTAACAGTGATTGTTGTTGCTGTCTGTTTGTAATACAATTGTGTAATTACAAAAGTTCTAACAATCTTGAAACAATATTTTGTTGCAGATGACGAAAAACAGTAGCACTGATTCTGCGCCGATTCAGACGGTGAAAACTGCTCAGCCAGCGCCTGTGCTTCCGACAATGGCTCTGTCTCATGGCGAAAGGCCAGAGAAGTTCAATGGAATCAATTTCAAGCGCTGGCAACAGAAAATGTTGTTTTATTTAACAACACTAAGTCTTGCAAAGTTTCTGACTGAAGAGGCTCCTGTGGTAGACGAACTTGAACCTGACGCTACTAAAGTAGAGGCACTTAATATCTGGACAAATTCAGACTTCATGTGCAAAAACTATATTCTGAATGGTCTGGATGATAGCCTCTACAATGTCTATTGTACTTTTGCAACGTCCAAACAACTCTGGTTGGCTCTGGAAAAGAAGTACAAAACTGAAGATGCAGGCATGAAGAAATTCATTGCTGGAAAATTTCTAGACTTCAAAATGGTTGACTCAAAAACGGTGATAAGTCAAGCTCAAGAACTGCAAGTTATCATCCGTCAATTAGAAGATGAAAAGATGACTCTTAGCGAGACTTTTCAAGTTGCTGCAACTATTGAGAAATTGCCTCCTTCTTGGAAAGACTTTAAAAATTACCTTAAGCACAAGCGTAAGGAAATGACAATGGAAGATCTCATAGTTCGGCTTCGCATTGAGGAAGATAACAGAAATTCTGAGAAAAAGATTTCTCAGAATATTGCTGCCAAAGCAAATGTTGTTGAGTCAGACAAAACTAACAAAAGAAAAAGGGAGAATGCTCCTAAGAAGTCAAAGAAATTTCTGGGTTCTTGCCACAACTGTGGAAAGAAGGGGCACAAAGCAGCCGAATGTCGTGCGCCTAAAAAGAAGAAGTTGGAAGCAAATACGGCTGATGTTTCGAAAGGCATTTCTGATCTTGATTTATGTGCAGTAATATCAGAATGCAACCTTATTGGCAACTCAAAGGAATGGTTTGTAGACACTGGAGCCACTCGACACATATGTGCTAACAAGTGGATGTTTACAACCTATAAAACTACAACTGATGCTGAAAAACTTTTTATGGGCAATTCTTCCACTTCCAAAGTCGAAGGCAAAGGAAAAGTTGTGCTGAAACTGACTTCTGGAAAGGAACTGACTTTAAATGATGTTCTCCATGTTCCAGAAATTCGCAAGAACCTAATTTCAGGATCGTTGCTGAGCAAACATGGCTTCAAATTGATCTTTGAAGCTGACAAATTTGTTCTTTCCAAGAATGGGGTGTATGTTGGAAGAGGTTATGTGTGTGATGGTTTATTTAAAGCAAATGTAACCACTATTGTACCACGCACTGAAATGAATGAAAGTGAATCTTCTGCTTATATTATTGAATCTTCTAACATATGGCATTCTAGATTAGGGCATGTTAACTTTGATACATTGCGAAAATTGATTAATCTAGAATTTATACCAAAATGCAATATAGATTCCAACTATAAATGTCAAGTTTGTGCAGAAGCAAAATTGACAAGAACCTCGTTTCATCATGTTGAACGAGTGACAGAACCTCTAGACTTAATACATACTGATGTATGCGATTTGAAAATGTGTCAAACTGGAGGTGGAAAAAGGTACTTTATTACATTCATTGATGATTGTACCAGATACTGTCATGTGTATCTCCTTAGAAGTAAGGACGAAGCATTCGAAATGTTTAAACAGTATAAGGCAGAAGTTGGGAATCAACTCAACAAGAAAATAAAATCTTTAAGAAGTGATAGAGGAGGAGAATACGAGTCTCCATTTGAGGAATTTTGTGCTGAACATGGAATTATACATCAAACTACAGCCCCGTATTCACCTCAATCCAACGGCATAGCCGAACGGAAAAATAGAACTCTTAAAGAAATGATGAATGCCTTACTAATTAGCTCTGGCTTGCCAGATAACTACTGGGGAGAAGCTATTCTTTCGGCAAATCATATTTTAAATAAAATACCCCGAAAGAAAATCTCTAAATCTCCTCATGAACTTTGGAAAAACAGACCACCATCCTACAAATACCTAAAAGTGTGGGGGTGTCTTGCCAAAGTAGAGGTACCAAAACCAAAGAAGGTCAAAATTGGACCTAAAACAATTGATTGTGTATTCATTGGATATGCACAAAACAGTGCTGCATATCGATTTTTGGTACACAAATCTGAAATTGATGATATTCATGAAAATACCATCATTGAGTCGAGAAATGCTAGATTTTTCGAACATGTATTTCCCTTGAAACATGGTACTGAAAATCATGCACCTAAGAGACCAAGGGAAATTGAAGTTCCTTACTCTATTGAGGACGCTGAACAAAATAACACTCAGCAAAGTAGTGTTGAGCGGCAAGTGGAGGAACCAAGAAAAAGTAAAAGGTCAAGGACTTTAAAAACCTTTGGACCGGACTTCTATACATTTATGTTAGAAGATGATCCATTGACATACAAACAAGCTATGTCTTCCAACGATGCCCCTTATTGGAAGGAGGCAATTAACAATGAAATTGAATCCATTATGTCCAATCATACATGGGAATTGGTTGATTTACCTCAAGGATGTAAGGCCTTAGGTAATAAATGGATATTTAAAAAGAAATTGAAACCTGATGGTTCAATAGACAAGTACAAAGCTCGTCTGGTAGTCCAAGGATTTAGACAAAAGGAAGACCTGGACTATTTCGATACATATTCACCTGTAACGAGGATAACGTCAATTAGAATGCTCATTGCAATTGCATCCGTACATGACTTGGAAATACATCAAATGGATGTTAAAACTGCATTCTTGAATAGTTCAGAAATCTATATGAAACAACCTGAAGGATTTCTAAGCTCAGAAAATGAGCATAAATTTTGCAAACAGGTAAAATCACTTTATGGCCTTAAGCAAGCTCCAAAACAGTGGCATGAGAAGTTTGATAATACTATGTTATCAAATGGATTCACGATAAATGAATCAGATAAATGTGTGTACATAAAACATACACACATTGGATATGTCATTGTTTGTCTTTATGTTGATGACCTATTGATCCTAGGCAACAACAAGGCCATAATAACATCTACAAAGGATATGTTATCCTCTAGATTCGATATGAAAGACCTAGGACTGGCTGATGTAATATTGGGTGTAAAAATTCTGAGAACACCACAGGGATATGCATTATCCCAATCGCATTACATCACCAAAATACTTGAGAAATTCAAGCAATATAATGTAACTATTGCAAAATCACCAGTGGATATGAACCAAAATTGGGTAAAGAACACTGGTGACGGTATTTATCAATTGGAATACTCTCGTATACTAGGAAGTATCATGTATGTTATGAACTGTACTAGGCCTGATATCGCATATGCTGTAAGCAAACTAAGTAGATTTACCAGCAATCCTGGTAAACATCATTGGAAAGCGATAATCAGAGTTCTAGGATATCTAAAGTATACACAGAGTTATGGTCTATACTATACAAACTATCCTTCAATAGTGGAAGGATACAGTGATGCAAATTGGATCACTGGATCAAATGATACAAAGTCTACAAGTGGATACGTGTTCACATTAGGAAATGGAGCAATTTCATGGAAATCATCCAAACAGACTTGTATCGCTAGATCTACGATGGAATCCGAGTTTATTGCACTAGATAAGACTGCAGAAGAAGCAGAATGGATTCGAAGCTTCTTGGAAGACATTCCTAATTGGAGCAAACCTATGCCTCCAATATGTATACATTGTGATAGTCAATCAGCTATTGGAAGAGCTAATAGTACACTATACAATGGTAAATCTAGGCATATTCGTCGTAGACATAAAACGATAAGACAACTTCTCTCTAATGGGGTTATCACAATAGATTACATTCGATCTAAAGATAACTTAGCGGATCCACTTACAAAAGGCTTGCCAAAAGAGAAAGTTCAAACCTTATCGAAGGGAATGGGGCTAAGGCCTATAGACTAAAGTTTTTTCTGAAATGGAAACCCCACCTAGTTGACTGGAGATCCCAAGATCTAGGTTCAAAGGGACAACGAAGTTTTAGAGAAACTTGATGGCACTGTTATACACAAACCATTCCTATGATAAGTCAGTGCATTATATGTTGAATAAGGATAAGTATTAGTACTTTTAATGATGTCTGTATTTGAGGAATTAAAGAATACCCTTTACAGAATCACCTACGTAAGTGCGAAGGCGCCGCTTCAAAGAGAATTATGAGGCCAAATTCTCTATGCACTTATGAGACCAGGCAGGTGTTCAAGGCAAAAACGAACACATACAGAGAACGAAGGGTTATAAGAAACGTTTATCGTGTGTTATCTACTTTGGAATTACACAAAAAGGCTTACAGTTCAAGGACAGTCTATGTCTACTGATTCGCCTGTGATTCAAATAGGTAATCACTAGGAAAGTTCAAAGCCCTTGTGCTACTTTAACCGATGCGATAAATGGTTCGTGAAACTAAGATCGATTGCTCATTCATGTGGGGGATTGTTGGAAAATGAATGAGCAAAGAAAGAGAAAAGTGGGAAGAAGAAGAGATAGGGGTAGCAACATTTAAAGTCCCACATCATAGAAATATTAGCACAATCTCTCCTTATATATTAGAAGCCAAATAGGCTTATGTAAAATAAAAAAGAGAGGGTTGATAAAAGGATGTGGACTTGGCCATATTAAATACATTAAAAAGTCAAAGATAAGGGCCTTGGGCCTTGGGGCTCTTGGGGTCTCCTGATTGGATATGGCCGACGTTGCTGATTGGGCTAGTGCACTGACATGAGAATATATTTTTCTCAGAATTTTAAAAGGTGTGTCTGTTCAGTCCAGAATTCGAAAGGAATGTCTGTTAACTGAACGAGTACAACCATTTGAATTCTCAGCATATGCATATTAATAACAGAGCCGTTAAAGGGTCGCAACCTTTCCTATTCTGACGGTTACTGATGCATGCGAACAGGCACTCCTCCTTGCCTATATATACACTGCCCAAAACAAAGACAGAATTCACTTTTTCTGCTGCATTATTCCTTCTTCTTCAACGTTATTCTCTGATCTACTTTCTATAACCAACTTCAGTTCGTCGGAGCTCCGTTTGCTGGCACCAAGCTACGGAGTTGGTCCGTTTTATCCTGGGAAACAAATTGCAACTACGTCGATTGGTGTATACGACGGCAATATTGTTTCAAGGAAACAGAAAAGTTCTGGACTCGGACATTATTTAAACAGAATACTTTCTGTTTATCTTTGATTTTATGCACAAATCGGTTACGCTTTCTATGATTATTGTAAACATAGTTTGACGTGACAATTGTGACATAATTGATTAACAGTGATTGTTGTTGCTGTCTGTTTGTAATACAATTGTGTAATTACAAAAGTTCAAACAATCTTGAAACAATATTTTGTTGCAGATGACGAAAAACAGTAGCACTGATTCTGCGCCGATTCAGACGGTGAAAACTGCTCAGCCAGCGCCTGTGCTTCCGACAATGGCTCTGTCTCATGGCGAAAGGCCAGAGAAGTTCAATGGAATCAATTTCAAGCGCTGGCAACAGAAAATGTTGTTTTATTTAACAACACTAAGTCTTGCAAAGTTTCTGACTGAAGAGGCTCCTGTGGTAGACGAACTCGAACCTGACGCTACTAAAGTAGAGGCACTTAATATCTGGACAAATTCAGACTTCATGTGCAAAAACTATATTCTGAATGGTCTGGATGATAGCCTCTACAATGTCTATTGTACTTTTGCAACGTCCAAACAACTCTGGTTGGCTCTGGAAAAGAAGTACAAAACTGAAGATGCAGGCATGAAGAAATTCATTGCTGGAAAATTTCTAGACTTCAAAATGGTTGACTCAAAAACGGTGATAAGTCAAGCCTAAGAACTGCAACTTATCATCCGTCAATTAGAAGATGAAAAGATGACTCTTAGCGAGACTTTTCAAGTTGCTGCAACTATTGAGAAATTGCCTCCTTCTTGGAAAGACTTTAAAAATTACCTTAAGCACAAGCGTAAGGAAATGACAATGGAAGATCTCATAGTTCGGCTTCGCATTGAGAAAGATAACAGAAATTCTGAGAAAAAGATTTCTCAGAATATTGCTGCCAAAGCAAATGTTGTTGAGTCAGACAAAACTAACAAAAGAAAAAGGGAGAATGCTCCTAAGAAGTCAAAGAAATTTCTGGGTTCTTTCCACAACTGTGGAAAGAAGGGGCACAAAGCAGCCGAATGTCGTGCGCCTAAAAAGAAGAAGTTGGAAGCAAATACGGCTGATGTTTCGAAAGGCATTTCTGATCTTGATTTATGTGCAGTAATATCAGAATGCAACCTTATTGGCAACTCAAAGGAATGGTTTGTAGACACTGGAGCCACTTGACACATATGTGCTAACAAGTGGATGTTTACAACCTATAAAACTGCAACTGATGCTGAAAAACTTTTTATGGGCAATTCTTCCACTTCCAAAGTCGAAGGCAAAGGAAAAGTTGTGCTGAAACTGACTTCTGGAAAGGAACTGACTTTAAATGATGTTCTCCATGTTCCAGAAATTCGCAAGAACCTAATTTCAGGATCGTTGCTGAGCAAGCATGGCTTCAAATTGATCTTTGAAGCTGACAAATTTGTTCTTTCCAAGAATGGGGTGTATGTTGGAAGAGGTTATGTGTGTGATGGTTTATTTAAAGCAAATGTAACCACTATTGTACCACGCACTGAAATGAATGAAAGTGAATCTTCTGCTTATATTGTTGAATCTTCTAACATATGGCATTCTAGATTAGGGCATGTAAACTTTGATACATTGCAAAAATTGATTAATCTAGAATTTATACCAAAATGCAATATAGATTCCAACTATAAATGTCAAGTTTGTGCAGAAGCAAAATTGACAAGAACCTCGTTTCATCATGTTGAACGAGTGACAGAACCTCTAGACTTAATACATACTGATGTATGCGATTTGAAAATGTGTCAAACTAGAGGTGGATAAAGGTACTTTATTACATTCATTGATGATTGTACCAGATACTGTCATGTGTATCTCCTTAGAAGTAAGGACGAAGCATTCGAAATGTTTAAACAGTATAAGGCAGAAGTTGAGAATCAACTCAACAAGAAAATAAAATCTTTAAGAAGTGATAGAGGAGGAGAATACGAGTCTCCATTTGAGGAATTTTGTGCTGAACATGGAATTATACATCAAACTACAGCCCCGTATTCACCTCAATCCAACGGCATAGCCGAACGGAAAAATAGAACTCTTAAAGAAATGATGAATGCCTTACTAATTAGCTCTGGCTTGCCAGATAACTACTGGGGAGAAGCTATTCTTTCGGCAAATCATATTTTAAATAAAATACCCCTAAAGAAAATCTCTAAATCTCCTCATGAACTTTGGAAAAACAGACCACCATCCTACAAATACCTAAAAGTGTGGGGGTGTCTTGCCAAAGTAGAGGTACCAAAACCAAAGAAGGTCAAAATTGGACCTAAAACAATTGATTGTGTATTCATTGGATATGCACAAAACAGTGCTGCATATCGATTTTTGGTACACAAATCTGAAATTGATGATATTCATGAAAATACCATCATTGAGTCGAGAAATGCTAGATTTTTCGAACATGTATTTCCCTTGAAACATGGTACTGAAAATCATGCACCTAAGAGACCAAGGGAAATTGAAGTTCCTTACTCTATTGAGGACGCTGAACAAAATAACACTCAGCAAAGTAGTGTTGAGCGGCAAGTGGAGGAACCAAGAAAAAGTAAAAGGTCAAGGACTTTAAAAACCTTTGGACCGGACTTCTATACATTTATGTTAGAAGATGATCCATTGACATACAAACAAGCTATGTCTTCCAACGATGCCCCTTATTGGAAGGAGGCAATTAACAATGAAATTGAATCCATTATGTCCAATCATACATGGGAATTGGTTGATTTACCTCAAGGATGTAAGGCCTTAGGTAATAAATGGATATTTAAAAAGAAATTGAAACCTGATGGTTCAATAGACAAGTACAAAGCTCGTCTGGTAGTCCAAGGATTTAGACAAAAGGAAGACCTGGACTATTTCGATACATATTCACCTGTAACGAGGATAACGTCAATTAGAATGCTCATTGCAATTGCATCCGTACATGACTTGGAAATACATCAAATGGATGTTAAAACTGCATTCTTGAATGGTGAACTAGAGGAGGAAATCTATATGAAACAACCTGAAGGATTTCTAAGCTCAGAAAATGAGCATAAAGTTTGCAAACTGGTAAAATCACTTTATGGCCTTAAGCAAGCTCCAAAACAGTGGCATGAGAAGTTTGATAATACTATGTTATCAAATGGATTCACGATAAATGAATCAGATAAATGTGTGTACATAAAACATACACACATTGGATATGTCATTGTTTGTCTTTATGTTGATGACCTATTGATCCTAGCCAACAACAAGGCCATAATAACATCTACAAAGGATATGTTATCCTCTAGATTCGATATGAAAGACCTAGGACTGGCTGATGTAATATTGGGTGTAAAAATTCTGAGAACACCACAGGGATATGCATTATCCCAATCGCATTACATCACCAAAATACTTGAGAAATTCAAGCAATATAATGTAACTATTGCAAAATCACCAGTAGATATGAACCAAAATTGGGTAAATAACACTGGTGACGGTATTTATCAATTGGAATACTCTCGTATACTAGGAAGTATCATGTATGTTATGAACTGTACTAGGCCTGATATCGCATATGCTATAAGCAAACTAAGTAGATTTACCAGCAATCCTGGTAAACATCATTGGAAAGCGATAATCAGAGTTCTAGGATATCTAAAGTATACACAGAGTTATGGTCTATACTATACAAACTATCCTTCAATAGTGGAAGGATACAGTGATGCAAATTGGATCACTGGATCAAATGATACAAAGTCTACAAGTGGATACGTGTTCACATTAGGAAATGGAGCAATTTCATGGAAATCATCCAAACAGACTTGTATCGCTAGATCTACGATGGAATCAGAGTTTATTGCACTAGATAAGACTGCAGAAGAAGCAGAATGGATTCGAAGCTTCTTGGAAGACATTCCTAATTGGAGCAAACCTATGCCTCCAATATGTATACATTGTGATAGTCAATCAGCTATTGGAAGAGCTAATAGTACACTATACAATGGTAAATCTAGGCATATTCGTCGTAGACATAAAACGATAAGACAACTTCTCTCTAATGGGGTTATCACAATAGATTACATTCGATCTAAAGATAACTTAGCGGATCCACTTACAAAAGGCTTGCCAAGAGAGAAAGTTCAAACCTTATCGAAGGGAATGGGGCTAAGGCCTATAGACTAAAGGTTTTTCTGAAATGGAAACCCCACCTAGTTGACTGGAGATCCCAAGATCTAGGTTCAAAGGGACAACGAAGTTTTAGAGAAACTTGATGGCACTGTTATACACAAACCATTCCTATGATAAGTCAGTGCATTATATGTTGAATAAGGATAAGTATTAGTACTTTTAATGATGTCTGTATTTGAGGAATTAAAGAATACCCTTTACAGAATCACCTACGTAAGTGCGAAGGCGCCGCTTCAAAGAGAATTATGAGGCCAAATTCTCTATGCACTTATGAGACCAGGCAGGTGTTCAAGGCAAAAACGAACACATACAGAGAACGAAGGGTTATAAGAAACGTTTATCGTGTGTTATCTACTTTGGAATTACACAAAAAGGCTTACAGTTCAAGGACAGTCTATGTCTACTGATTCGCCTGTGATTCAAATAGGTAATCACTAGGAAAGTTCAAAGCCCTTGTGCTACTTTAACCGATGCGATAAATGGTTCGTGAAACTAAGATCGATTGCTCATTCATGTGGGGGATTGTTGGAAAATGAATGAGCAAAGAAAGAGAAAAGTGGGAAGAAGAAGAGATAGGGGTAGAAACATTTAAAGTCCCACATCATAGAAATATTAGCACAATCTCTCCTTATATATTAGAAGCCAAATAGGCTTATGTAAAATAAAAAAGAGAGGGATGATAAAAGGATGTGGACTTGGCCATATTAAATACATTAAAAAGTTAAAGATAAGGGCCTTGGGCCTTGGGGCTCTTGGGGTCTCCTGATTGGATATGGCCGACGTTGCTGATTGGGCTAGTGCACTGACATGAGAATATTTTTTTCTCAGAATTTTAAAAGGTGTGTCTGTTCAGTCCAGAATTCGAAAGGAATGTCTGTTAACTGAACGAGTACAACCATTTGAATTCTCAGCATATGCATATTAATAACAGAGCGGTTAAAGGGTCGCAACCTTTCCTATTCTGACGGTTACTGATGCATGCGAACAGGCACTCCTCCTTGCCTATATATACACTGCCCAAAACAAAGACAGAATTCACTTTTTCTGCTGCATTATTCCTTCTTCTTCAACGTAATTCTCTGATCTACTTTCTATAACCAACTTCAGTTCGTCGGAGCTCCGTTTGCTGGCACCAAGCTACGGAGTTGGTCCGTTTTATCCTGGGAAACAAATTGCAACTACGTCGATTGGTGTATACGACGGCAATATTGTTTCAAGGAAACAGAAAAGTTCTGGACTCGGACATTATTTAAACAGAATACTTTCTGTTTATCTTTGATTTTATGCACAAATCGGTTACGCTTTCTATGATTATTGTAAACATAGTTTGACGTGACAATTGTGACATAATTGATTAATAGTGATTGTTGTTGCTGTCTGTTTGTAATACAATTGTGTAATTACAAAAGTTCTAACAGGAACATTTGTTACAACAAAATACATGCGCAAAAACATGCCTGACCAATTCCATCCTATAGATTAAAAACTTTTTATTACCTTGGAAGATAGGTCGAACTGACCACGAACAAAGCAAACAATGCAACTTTTACCAACTCCAGAATCCCCAAGAAGAACCAACTGCTAAGAATTTGATAGATTGTAGTGATTCAGTAATATTAAGGGAAAAAAATATGTAGCAGGAAAATCATTATCTTAGAAACATGAAAGGCTGAACAGTCACCGACGAAAAAAGAATTCTTGCAAATTTTATCGTATTAATCTAAGAAAGCGTTTGAAACAAACCTGTAAATTGCTCATTCTTCAGACCACTCAGTCATCACCGTTAAGCCCGTACTCCAAACGATCAAGACTTAAATCAAACTAAATGAAATCCAGGAAATATTTAAACACCTTGTGCTCGTTCTTCATTGCTGGCATCAAAAAAGGGAAGAAGAAATCAAGAATGTTTAAAAATAACGTAAATCAATTTGAAAAAAAAAAACACAAAAGTGTATGTAAGCTTTCAGAAAGCTTACAGATCTGAAGATGATGTCCAAATTTACTTGCACTTCTCCATAATTCATCTAATTTCTTCCAAGGTTTCCTCGGGTTAGCAAAATGGTACTCGGTTGGCAAAAGGAAAGCATCTCTGCAGAATGTATTTATGTGATTTTACTTTTCAAATTAAAATGGGTTCAATTTCTTCTCTGAATATAGTTTCATTCTACAATGATGTCTTCAAAATTAAGCAACAGAAAGTCTAAATGAAAAACTTTTATACTAATCATATGACATAGTGGAATGATATAATTAATAATTTATGAACATGCATAATTTATGAACATGCTTAACGGCATCAATAAACTGATCAATTGATTGTGAAGGCACGGACATTCTCTTTGCACCTACCTCGATTCTTGCTGCATTTTCCTGAGGTCTAAAGAGCAAGAAGCCATCACCCTCTTATTTTCTATAAGCTTTAAGGCC
Organism: Allium sativum; assembly: GCA_030737875.1. Taxonomy (NCBI): domain Eukaryota; kingdom Viridiplantae; phylum Streptophyta; class Magnoliopsida; order Asparagales; family Amaryllidaceae; genus Allium; species Allium sativum. The sequence goes on along the minus strand of JASFAX010006995.1, from coordinate 1,994 downwards.
TTCATATATTCTATAAGTTTAGGCACATATTTGCCACGATATAGCATATAGTTGTGAACAAAAAAACAAAGATTGATTGATTCATTTCGATCAAGGTGAAACATATAATTAAGATAGTTGCTTCAATCTAAATTTTAGGATATTTTTACATGTGTGAAATGTCGAATAAATAGAAATCATGACTTGAAAAAACATGACTTGAAAATATCCCCATGCTAATCTCGAGTTGAACTGAAATCTGTATTTTATATCACCATTATATGTATTAAGTTAGTAAGCACACTAATAACGAAATGTTGTAAAATACATGTTATATCCACCATAGTTTGTTTTGATTAAGAAAGACAGTGCTGGTATTTATTCACATCACCAGATAACAAAATATAAGTAATAGTTTGGTCACAATAGTCTGGTAAGAGCTTTGGACATTGGGTAGATGATGATGATTGCTGATATGAAAGCGTTTTATTAATTTCAATTAAGAATAAATAGAATCACAACCACCATCTAATTGAAAATGATATCAACTGTACAAAAAACAAATCAAATGACACTAAAATTTACAAAAATTTGAGGAATAAGTTTCTTTAAGCTTGGATTTTTCAATTATTGACATTGGAGATAGGTACAATATAATAAGGGAGTTATATGATCAAACTAATTGCACCAATTACTCAAAAGTTCTTGTTCAATATCGTGTAACACAATCTAACACTAATTTGTGTTCTTTTTTTTTGTAATAAACATTTGATAATCATTTTAAAATAGGTAAATAAACGGAAGTTCAGACTCTTAGGATACACTGTACAATAAATGCTATGTTAAGTTAATCTCATTATTGATGTAATTCCATTTTATTTTTTACAGGTTAAAAATGCTTCTCGATGAGGTAAAAATCATTTATTTTCAAAAATTCTCTATATCAATTAATTACTGAAAGCAAATTGTAGAAAGAAAACATGGAATTACCTAAAATATATCATCTATGAAACCAATAAAGGAATATTGATCTTTCGGTCCTTTAATTTTTTTTAAACAATTAAAAATCTAGTTAAATGGAAGATAGAATTTAAAATTTCTGTTTGACAGATTTTTTTAATTACTTTATATCACGTGTCTAAAACTTAAATTACCTTCAATCTATTATCACCGGAAGCAGGCACTGATTCATAATTCCAAACACAAAACTCCGGAACAAAGTAGATTTGTGGTTGAACACTAATAAATCATAAATGGATATTCATTCAATAGATAACATGAATAGTAACTCAATTGTATCCATAACCTTTTTTACATGTGTTAAAAAAACACGGTACATATAATAGCTTAACAAATAGGTAAATAAAAACCAAGTTAAGTACCTTTGAGTAATGATGCAGGACAGGTCTAAAGCCATTAAATTTATAAGTGCACAACTATTATCTTAGTGAATTTTTTATTTATCACTAAATAATACGAAGAAATTCATTAAACTGATGAATGCATGTTACAGTTTGTTATCTCAACACTCATGCTAAATTATTTTCCATTGTTCTAACCATGCTATGGATATTACGAAAAATCACCAACATATGATTCTGTTAAGAGAAAAAACAAAAATCATTTTGACAAAATAGTTCAAATAAGTTGAAGAAAAAACATTAACCATTCAATCAGAATCTTTGGTCATTGTTATGTTCTCCACCAACATCAAGATGTTTAGTCTTATATTATTAGAGTTTATAACAATATCATAATTAGCTGTGAATTTTAAAAATGTTATTCTTGGTCTTTCCACTGAATAATACTATCTACAATGGCTAAAATAATCAAATGGAAATCTGAATACAAACTATGAAAAGAAAATGAATGGATAATCCCAAACATATATAAAGCTTTACCTTTGTGCGCATCGCATCTCTTCCTTCCAGTAAAAGGAATCTATACGCAAGTTGAACTACCAATAACGGAGACAAAGTAAAATTCTGTAGTAGTTTAAGGCTGCAAATAAAAAA
>JASFAX010006994.1:0-28615 GCA_030737875.1 Allium sativum | reverse complement strand
AAAAACATGCATAATTATCCCACGACATAGGTAATGTCGGGTCTAGTACAATCAATGGCCTCCGAAGGCTGCCAATGGTGCTCGGTTAAACATACTATCTTATACATTCACCAGTGTTCTTAAATAACTTTACACTGGGATCATATGGTGTACATGCAAGTTTACAGTCAAAGTAATCATATTTCATTAGAGTCTTCTCAATTTAATGAGATTGATCCAAAGAAAATCCCACTTTTTACCTAGTAATCTTAATATCAGGGATTACACTTGATGTGCCCCCACTATTCCTTAATTTAAAAGGAAATTTTGTTTCATAAAAATCGACATCATTTGATTCAATTATATTATGTGCATTTAGGTCATAAAATCGGTATGCTTTGCTATTAATAGCATAGCCCATAAATACACATTCATATGCTCTACTTGCCGATTTTATTCTCTTAGGGTCTGGAGTGCGAACATATGCTAAACAACCCCAAGTTCTAAAGTATGACACATTGGATTTACAATTCTTTAAAATTTCATAAAGTGAAATTTTATTCTTAGATTAGGAGATTCTATTCAAAACATAGCATGCAGTCAATTAAAATATCCCCCCACCAATGTTTTGCTGCACTAAAATTTAATAAAATGGCAATTACTAATTCGGTAAAGGTACTATTTTTTTCAGCTTTACCGTTCATTTCAAGTGAATATGGTGTAGTTCTCTCATGTACTATACCATGTGATTTATAAAAATCAGAATAAACCAGATTCATATTATGTTCCTCTATCACTATGAATTTTCTTAATTTTCTTATTTCTCAATTTCAGTTTTTGATGTTTCAAATATGTCAAATGCATCACAACTTTAAGAAACACTGTCTTTCTAATTGTATGCTTTCTTTTCACATTACCAATCTCTACAGTTTTAGTGGTGTGAGGATCTCTCAACAATACTTTCTGATCATCAGCGGCCATGTATATTGTGAATATATCACGATCATAGCAGACATGGCGAGAAACACCAGTGTCTACCCACCAACCCTTTGATCCACTATCAAAATGAATCTCAGTAATCGTAGCCGTTAAAAGCTTCTCAGTCAGGTTTGTTTGCGATGCAGGGCTTAGCCTGTTCCGACACTGTCGTGCCATATGACCTGGTTTTCCACAGTAGTAATATAGAAGCAACTGTCCAGAATCATTCTTTTTGGTTGGTTGCTGCTGTCCTTTATGGTTTCCTTGTGGGTTTCCATTCTATTCTCAACTGACCGGCTGTGGAGACTTACTATTGCTTGAGATGTTAATATGTTTGAAAATTTATACTTTTCTTATAGAAAAATATACGTAAACTCATAGACTAACATAAGTTATTCACATAAAATATTATTTTCTGCATTTGTACCATTCCACCACGCTACCATTTTACAACTTCAAAGATGACATGCTTATAGTTCTTTAAGGCTATGGGATCAATGACAACCAACAGTAACTTATAGTTTGTATCATTCTATGTCCAATGAAATTCATACATATAAGCTTTCTTTCTATTTTTTGGGCTTCTATTTTTCTTTTTCTAAAGGATTTTGATTAAAATGAAACTCAAAAGGTGATTAAACTCGTTGAAAAAAGATGGCATAGCCAAGAAACTCTATGTTGGTACTTAACAAGCCAAAATAGAATATGTTAATTACCTAATTCCTGATATCTTTCTATTGAATTTTCCATAATACTAGGCACAATCAGCGATCGATTTAAGCATGCATTAGAAAGGATTTAAAAAATTATATTACCTTTCTCTGATGCTCATCCTAGTGGGGGCCACAACAATAAAGAATACTGCAGCCCATCGATCTATTTCTCACAAATTTGGATTTCATGATGCTACTACGTAATTGCAGCGCGAAGCCACCTTCCATGCCTACCAAATTGTCCACCTTTTAACCCTGATTTCATGTAGATGACGAAAAATCCGGATTTCACATAAAAAATTCAACTTTTTCTTTCGATATCTCGTTGCCAGAGAAGATAGTAGAAGGAGTCGCAGTTACAAATTGAGTAAGATTTCAAGGCGCTGAGTATTTCAAAGCGTTGAGTAGATAGAGGAAGATGGCGGAACCTTCAAGCAAGTTAGGGTTGCAGCCATTGTTTCAAAATCGTCTTCAAATTGTTGGGAAACAATGGCTGAGTCGCAGACTAGGTCACTTTCTGGAAGACGATTCAGCGATTCGGTCGGTTTTGCAAACTAGTTCGTACTTGTCGCCGCCATCTCTGGGATAAAACAGCCTTCTGAGAAAAATAATTAATTTACTTGCACAACAAACCAATTCAGATTTGCACTTTTGATTTAAATTTAACTGCTCGTTCTGATTTTGTTTTTCAAGAATTTTTAATGGTGGAGGAAGAAGAAGAGAGAGATAAGAAAAAAGTTGTTTTTTTAGTAATTCGGCAAAAAATAAACATGGTAATACTTGTAGAGGAAGTCGGTTCAGATATAAAAAAATGGATCTCAATTTTTTTACCAAGTCAAATAAAAAAATGTTTTTTTTCTTTTCATATAGTCTCATGATGTGGGACTATTCATATATGAGTCACCTCACACTTATCCAATTTTTTAAATAATTCATCTTTATAAAAAATGAATCATTTTTCCAACACAACAGTGTCGAGATAGTTATATATAACCATGTATGATTCCAGAAAACTAAATATATACTTACTAAATCAAACATGCTTACTATATGGAGTTTGTCTCATTTAAAATTTTATCTTAGCACATGACCAAAGTATAAGGAAGCTTGCATGCATCTCTTTTGTGATCATAATTTTGATTATTCCTTCTATGATTCAACAACTGTGTATGATCCATATTTTTTTTTATTACCTTTAATTTTATGTTTGAATTAAACATAGTATTGAGGTACACTTATCCAAGTAAAGTTATATTTCTACCAGGCTTGATTTTTCTTAATTTTTATTATCTTTCAGTATGCGCATAATAATAATAATAAAAATATGTTTTGAATTCTCATTATTTTATGAATGAAGGGTTTCACGTGCATTCATTCAGGTGGAAGTGAAAAGAATGGAATATAAAAGAGAGAGAGGGGGGAGGGGGAGGGAGGGGGAAGGGGGGAGGGAGAGGGGGAGGGAGAGAGGGAGAGGGGGGAAGGGAGAGGGAATATACTGAAGTTAAGACAGATACAAACAACAGCACCTTAAACAACAACACCTTTACCAGTTTACAGCTAGATATAGGGGATCTTGAATAACCTAGATGCTATCAGTTCACTCCCAAAAAATAAAATAAAACATGCATTAACTTCTATATGAGATATTCATTAGAAGATTTCCTAAAAAAACCACTATACATATGTATTGTCGAGTTATATCATTGCACTCTAAACTACATGTGTTTTACTAAAATTTTGCATGAAGTCAGCGAATTCATTAGATATGCATCCTAAAAAGTAGGGCTGTCAATGGATACTCGAAAAATCTGAAATCCTTCGACATCCGTATCCGAAAAGCGGACAAATATCTGATATCCGGGAAAGAGGATGCAGATGCGGGTTTAAGCATATCTGCATCTGAAAATTACCCATCCGTTTTTTCTCCCGGTTGTAGCTTAAATTATGTGTATTTTAACACAATTAAATGTACTAATTTATTAATTTGCAAAATTAAAAGTCTAACTAAATACTTGTTAATTTCTCAAAATTATATATTATCATCATATTTATTTATTTTTAGCACTTTAGTAATTAGTTTGGTTGAAAAAGCTTAATATTAATCTAAAAAAATTCATTTATGTTCATTGATTTATCGATTGTTGGTGGAGCGGATAATTATCCGATATCCATCCGTATCCGCGGATGCGGATATCCGAAGACGGTTTTGGATGCGGATATGGATATGGCACTATCCGTATCCGAAAGTACCCATTGACAGCCCTACTAAAAAGTGTTTATAAATATGAAAGGTTGAAAATTTTCAAGGTATCATCAAGGGGCCCTAATTTTATAAAGATAGTTTGATTTTCAATCTTGCTTGCCACTGTTTTTGGATTTAGGACATTGAGCTGCAAGAAGTTATTCCATTTTTCGAATAATAATATTCAAACATCATAAGATTATTTAGTTTATTAAAGATTAGTATCTTATAGTTTTAATTTCATCTACATAGAATAACTCTCGTGTTGCTATCGTCCATATGGAAATTATAAAAAAAAACAGCTTTATAGAATCCTGTTGGTTATATAGTTCCCTTAATTTGTTTAAAAATCATTTACTGCTAAATAATACTGACATATGTTATATAATTTTCAGTAAACTATATGTGTAATATAATTTATTTGATCTCTTCTCACATGATGAATGTTCTTATTTACATAGTTAAGTAATATAGGTACTAAAATTTACCATCTCATTTATTGTTACTAACAATATCAGAATTTACTAGCAATATTCCCATGAACCAACAACCAAGAACCACACAAGAAACCAAACAACGCAGCGTCGTGGCTTTGTGTACCTAACGATTAAAACCATCTTTGTCTCGAAGTGTCTTAACAGCAACAAAAGAACATCACCAAGAAGTACAGTAAATAAACAAATCTTTATTAATAATTCTCTTGGAACCACAAACTTTTGGTCCGACCGTGAAGTTCCTAAAATGCCCTTACATAAGAATCTGCATGAATATTGGGACATACCTTTTGAGCGCATTGATCATTTTCAATTAAATCATAAATCATGCATTCATTAATAGAATTAACTCATAAAGATTTCTGGTTATTAATTAATAGAATTATGGTAGGATGATGCATTCTTTATATGGCAAAAACAATGCATTAACTAATAGAATTATGGTAGGATGATTTAATTTGTAAAACGCTGCATTCCTCTCTTTTTAGTCTAATTGCATTTGATTTGTATAATTACTTTATATGTCCTATGTCTTTTAAATATAACTGGTAGAGTATATATTTTATCCAATTTTCATAACAGTAAATTAACGAAATAGTGCACTGTCGAAATAGTATATATTTTATCCGATTCCTAAAATGCACAATCGAAATAGCAAGTTACATTTTCATATAACGTGCAGGTATGATTTTATTTTTACAACATGAATTAATCGCTGAGATCTATAATCACAAAGCTATAAGCAATTTTATATCAGGTGATTCTTTTCCTTCCAAATAGTTTCTCATTCAGCAAGCTCAGGGAAATGATACTTTGCACCGATGGATTTGCGCCCAATCTATCGGCTATGCAGGTTTGCTATTCTATTATATATAATCCGCTGGAACAATTCAATCATTATTTATAAATTTTTCATTTCATTTTGTTAATTCCACCTTTGGTATAACAAGCTTTATCCAATTCTTCTAGACGGAAGTCAGCACTTTTTTTAAAATTTTCCACAGATTCAATTTTTTTATATATATATATATATAATGAGCTATCCCTTTTGATCCCACCATCGATACTCTATTCTTTGGAACAACAGTGAAATAATGTAAGTCAATTACAATATTTAGAGTCAGATGTATACCTCAAACCATATATAATATATACATATATCGTCGTCGTTTGTGTGTTTCAGGTTTTGCATGTTCGATTCAATATGTTGATCACGACTCTGAAATGGGATATATATAGTATCCTTCCAAGCCAATGTCGGTTTATGCCACTATATGGGATGGTTTGATATGAGAGATGCATGTGGTTTTCAGCTTTTCTATGTGAAAAAATAAAATGGAAATAACTTATTTAGAAGTTTGTATATTTGAGTTGTCCAACGTTTGTCCCTACAAGTGTTTCAAATAGAAAAAAAATGTTTTTATTATTGGAAAAAACTGTTTATATAGTTATTGTTCAACAAGAAAAATGTATATTTTTATACACTGCGTTAAAAAGAAAACTCATTGAAATGAAATAGACCTCAATGTTACAAATTGTATTATATTTAAAACTTCACTTTCGTTTATGCTATTTATATGTCAATTTACTATTTAATGATTTCTATTTTTTTTCTTTTTAGTGACAATATAATTCACATTCAAATAAGTGCATAAAATACACAAACATTTTAGAAATAATAATCCGCGTGAGGAGCGCATGCCACGATCACGCGCGGAGCGCGTGCCGTCATCACGCGCGAAGCGTGAGCCGTTAGCACTCGCGAAGCGCATGCCGTGACGCTCAAAAAGGGATTTAAACTAGGAAGCGCAAAGTTTTGGTCTGACCATGAACTTTCCAAAATGCCCCTATGTATGAATTTTAAAATATACTAAATTGTTATTTAACCTAATCTCCCCAATAAATTAGACATTTAATGTCACTTATATTAGGATGTAATAAACTTTTTCAACAAATTCAAATTACCCCGCTAATATTGCTCAAAAAGAGGATCTATAAATAGGATTTCATTACAAATTTTACCGCTTCCCTATATGTATTATCAAAACTTAATGATGGATCTAGAATAACCCTAGAGGGGGGGGGGGGGGTGAATAGGGTTTTTCACAGTTTTTAAATAGAATTGAAAAACTGACAGGATATTAAAATAATAAACAGATCACAGAATATAGCAGAAACAGAAATGCAGAAAATAAATCACACACAGATATACCCAGCTTCGGCAAAACCCTGCCTACTGCTGCATTTCTAAGGTTTCTACTAGGTGATAGAACAGATCCCGCATACAAGACCTTGTACACTCGCGACTCTCGCTCCTATTCTAACCCTACGCTCAAAACCCTAGACTGAACGATGTCCCCTCGATCAGATTCCCCGAATTACAACCCCGTAATCCGTATCCCAGAATTTTACAGACTCTGAAACTGACAGTCAACACCCTGACTGTTTTACCTAGACTTCACAGAACTAGACACCTGTTCGTTTGATTTTTTACAACACGAATTAAAAAACAAGAAAACAAAATAAAAGGAAATTAAACCCTTAAGGATTTAAAACAAAGGGGTCATCCCTTTATTAAAACACTTGGCTAGGTTTTAAGCCCATTAGGTCGGCCCCTTTCCTTTGCTTTTGCCCGATCTCCTTTTTGTTCTGAAACTCAAAAATGGCGGCGGCTCTGAACAAAAAAAAAACTAGGGTTTCTCTTGTTCTTCCCCAAGTCCGAATCGATGTTTAAAGAGAATGAGTTCGTGGTTCTCTGATTGCTTCACTTTGATGATGTAGGTTGATTTGCGATGCTTCCTGCTTCACTGATTTGGGAAGATTCTTCTGTCTTTCTCGATCGAATGAAACTGTGAGTTTTTCTGAAAAATTGATTATTCCCCTTTGTTCATGAATGTTGTGGACTTTTATTTTTCAATCTCCCTTTTTCCGATGATGAATTTGGTGTGCTAATATAGGGTTATAGAAAACCCTAACTTTACTCTGATTTCGCTAATATTGACTCGACTTGATTTCTCCTGATTTGTTGCGTGTCCCCTTTTGATAGCCACGGCTTTGAATGAGTATAGTAATTCTGGAAATAATATAATTGTGGCCATCTTGAATATTTATGCGTAATTGAGCATTTCTGGAAAGAATTAAAACTGTGAATCCCCTTGTGTTCATTTCATGATTTCTCCATTGATTTCTTGCCTTGAATAACATGCCAAATATGATTTCCTGGAATTCTCGCCTTGAATTAACTCGGCCCCTTAAAAAAAACTTGCGTGATATTCTGGAAAAAAAAAAGGAAACTTTCCCTGATTGATACATTGAATTTTCTGTCCAATTTAAAATTTAACACTTGCAACAAAAATTGTGAGAAAGATTTCTGGAATAATCAGTTTTCCTTTTTAATAACAGTTGCCAAAAAATGATTTGAGGAATTTCTGTGAATTGACTTTTGCCTAAACATGTCTTCAATCATCTTGTTTTTCTGCTGTGCCCTTGATTACTTATACTTCTGGAAAGTAATATTGAAATTTTGGTTCGCTGTGATTTTCCCATGAACACATTCCTGAAAACTATTTGTTGCCTTTTTGTTCATCATTGAATACGATGCAATGATTTCTGAAAATACATGAACCGATTCCTTCTTGTAAAATTTGCTCCACTGATTCCTTCTTGCCAAAATGAATGTATTCATAAATACATGAACTGATTACTCTATTTCTAAGAACTAGAGTAATACTTGTTGTGTTGACACTCATGAGCACACATGTATGCACTGATTTTGACTCTTGATTGAGAGATTATGACTTGCTTTGATTCATGCAATGCTGCTCCATGAATCATATGAACTGTCTGATGCTTGCTATTTTACTTGATGATATACATGATGTTGTACATGTATGTATCACCATGCTCTTTGTGCACAATCTAGTTTATTTGCTTGTGTATTTCATTTGCACCCTGGAGTTTCACCACACTTTTATAATGCACACAAATGTTTTGACCATATTAGTGCAGACTTGTTCATTTTGAGTTTGGGTTGAAACTGAGGTGTGTTGCTAATCAAACTTTGTTTGCCAAAGCACACTTCATATGTTGTAGCACCACCATTTTGTCTTGCCATGAATTTGTTGCACCATCCATGAGCTTGTTATGCTTGTTACTTTGAAATGCCACATACACTGTGAGGCATGCTTATGCTCCATGCTGTTTTGTTGCCTTGACCACACCATCACTTTTTGCTGACTTGAGTATGCTGCACTTTTGTCTCTTGCATTTGTGTATCCATTTGGCTGACTTCTTCTACGTGCTCGACCACCCTGATTTGTTTGAACTTGCCATTCATTCACGTGAACTTGGGTTTATACACTTACACTCCATTATCATTTGCCTTTGGCTTGAGTATTTGCTGGCTTGCATTCCATGTTGCCACCTTATTGCTATACCATGTATTCATCCAAACTGAAAATGTACCCATGCTGAAAAACTGAATTTGTGTTGATGCCACTGTCCTGAAATGTTGAATTTATGCTTGTGCTCGACTTTCTGTATCTGCCTCCTTCTTGGCTGTGTGCACATGACCTGAGTGCACCTGAAACTTGTATTCGACCATGCTTATTTACCACTTGTATTTGCATTGTTTTTTTTTTACTTGACTCTTGGCCGTCTTGAACATGGCTAGCATTGTCCACTTGAGCCATGTACATTGCTGCACCATGATTTCACTTCTTTGCTGTGTGCTTGACCACTTTGGTTTTGTATATTTGTTTTCAATTTCACTGAGTCGAGACAGTCCTAGTGGCTACTCCTCAGCTGCGTACTGATTGGCGTGGCAGTGCACATATGTATATTTATACATGTGTGTATATGCAGCCATCAGACATATTTTCCTGTCCCTGCATTGTATATACATACTGTCTGCCTTGTGGTATTTACAGTGTATCACTGTGAATATCACAAGCTGTCTAGACACAGATTGATGGTTTTTATAAAACAGATCAAGTCATGAAAAATGATGAGAAACACACCAGAAATCTGAGGCAAATAAAATTTTAAAAATAAAATTTATATTTGCATATATTCAGTATTATTTCTATTGCAGTATACTGTGTGTTTCTGTTTCATGTGTGACAGGTAAGCGGGGATGACTGGACTGACTGTGATGACTGGACTGAAAGTTGAGGATAAGAAGATAGTGTGTGGTGTCAGTCAGTGAATGTATGAGTCTGTATATACAAGTGAAAATGGATATATATGAAATGTAAACTGAATGAATGTATGAGTGTTGCAGTAAGGAGCTGTGTATATATGAAATGTACTGATGTCTGTAATAAACAAGTTTGATTGAAATAAAATATCATTTTATTGTTGTCAAACGAACTTGTCTATTTTATTCTGTTTATATACAAGTACAAATATGAGAAGTGATTAAATAGTGGAGTTAAAATAGATATACTGTTTGAATGTTAGAAATATAATATTCATATTTTAAATATTATATTCCTATCTGTGTTGTATATATAAAACAGTACAATAACAAACACATTTATAATAAATATTTATTTGGTTGTTATCATCAAACAAAAATCATATAATAGTGTATACGACTACGTCATATACAACAATCTCCCCCTTTTGATGATGACAAACAAATAAAAGATTTTGATCGTAATAAATGTGTTTGACAGTGAATATTGAACTCCCCCTATTTATTAGCTCCCCCTACAACAGAAACTCCCCCTATAACTGTAAGATTCAGAATTCTCAAAATTAGAATATTTATAGAATATTCACTCATAAATCAAAATCCAGTCCATTCTCCCCCTTTTGTTATCATCAAAAGGATACAGATTTTAAAACACCGATGAAAATTGACTAAAAATATAATTTCAGCTGAAAAGGAAGAATGGTCATCATAAATTTCAATCAGTCAAACAAAAATCATAATATTCTAAGAACAGGTAGCATATTTCACATTGTAGAAAATGACGGATATACGATGAATTTTATAAAAATGAGGAGAGTTATAAAAATATGAATATTTCCCAATTATTTTCAAAAGAATTTTATAAAATTAAAGCACCAAAAACGGTGATGGATTTGGATTATAATTAAAAATTCAATTTAAGTGAGAAAATCGAATAATCTCAAATTTCAATATCTATCAATCAACAAATCATAATACGTCATAATATTTTCAACACATTTCACAGATTAGAGAGATGGATTGATAGGTTGATTTTTACACACCAAGGAGAATTTCAATTTTATTTCAGTTTTTAGCACATTTTTTTTTTATTTATTTAAGAGCACACTGACCATGCATAACCAGAGCTTGGATTTTTAAATGAGGTCAGTCGCAGCTTAAATTATAAGTTGTCTCTTAACCATGCATGACCAGAGCTTGGATTTTTAAATGAGGTTAGAGACACACTTATATATTTATTATATATATTTATCATTTCAGTTTTTTTTAAAAAAGAAAAAAACTCCTTGGTATAAAACCAATATATGGATGATAGAAAATGTGGTAGGTACAGAAATGGACTGTGAAATAAATTTCTAAATTAATTATATTATGAGATATGACCAACTGTACCTGGATTATTGAAAATTTTCAATTATCACTAATTCTGAATAATAATATAACCACAATTCCATCACAAATATTTTCACTGTTTATTCAAGATGATTTTTTTTAAAAAAATATTAAACTCTCCACATTTATATAAAAAAAATTATCATGGATGGTAGAATGATGATAGATAATAAGTATGGTCGTGAAATAATTGCCAGTTCAAAGATATTATAATAAATATTCAACCATCATGAAAATCCACATAAAATCTCCTTTTATTATGAAATATATTACAGTCATAATTCATCACAATTTCAAAATCTGATAATAATTTTGATGAATTATAAATGCAGCTCAAGTTGGATATTGATTTCAATTTCTGAATGAATAATCAATAAATAATTCTAAAATTGAAAATCAAATACTAGAGAAATATGTTGATTTATACACGAAAAGAGGAAAAAAAAATGTGTACATGACAAAAAAATGTGGATTTATACATGGTGAAGATTTGAATCTAAGTACAGATGAGTGAGACAAAAATAAGTGCTTCTGATACCACTTGTTCTCGCTTTCTCGAGGATTTTACCAAGACAATGGAGACAAACTATGATATCTCAGACAACAGAAATTTAAAGCCCAAGCAGACAAATCAAACAATAAGCAATTATCTAAGAACAGTATCAGAGCAGTGCAGAACACAATATCACATCGGACTTGTCTGAGGATGGTCACATAAGAACATTCATGATCCAAGATTAGAACTACCGTTTATTTGAAATCATTTGAGGAATATGAAAAATCTCTAGATTCAATGAATCGATCACACCAAATTATTATTTTCACATTCAGAATATGTGTGTGATTCAATAACTCAATAATTTCAAATGATTTTAAACAAACAATCATTCAAATCAAATAACCATGAAATAGTAGAGAGATTTAACACCAATTTTTCAAAGAATGTTTCACAAGAATTTCAGACAAGCCCAAAGAAAATCAGATCATTTACATCAGATTTGATAGATATTCATGATCCAAAATAATTTATTTGAAATCACTTGAATCAATGTCAAGTTTTGAAATATAATGAATCAGTCACACAAGGTTGATAATTTCAAATTTAGGAGGTGTGTGATTATTCAAAATATTAATAGTTTCAGATGATTTCAAACAAACAAATTCTAACCATAATAATCATGAATAACAATGATTTTTAAGATGTATCACTGAGATTCTAGACAATTTAAAAGAATTCAAGCCAATCTGAATATTTATGAAATTATCACAACAAATGGATGACAAAGTGCTGTAATGAGTATAATATATTGAGCTTTTCTAAAATAGATTAGAAGAGACTCAAAAACAGCGGAGGTGTGTGAAATTTCACTAAATTTTCAGATTTTCAAAAAATTTTGAATTTATACTAACAGTGTTCAAGATATGATATGAATGCTTCAGCACAATTAGAATTTAAAAAAAAACTCCAAAAACAACTGCAGATATATACAAGTTTAAATTCAGATTCTGGAATAATTAAAACATGACAGTTTTATACAGATTAAACGAATTTCCAGAAAAACATAAGTACTGCAATCGGAAGTTATTGAAGCGTAGAATAAGAAGAATATGGCAGTGTCAAATCAACTCAGGACAAACAAAAAGAAAGAGAAAAAAAATAAAAAGGAAAGGGGTAGAAGAAGAAATAAAAAATATTTACAAAGACAAGTTCAGAGATCATACCTGAAATCAGTGTAAACCAGAATCTCTGACTCAGTAAATCTTGGCCAAGGAACTGTAAAGAATACAGAAATATGGAACAGCTTGAAATTAATCTCTTTTCAGCATGGCAGTTCCTCAACCTTTACTGGTACCTAGCAGTTAAGTGGATCAAGTGGTCTAACAAAATTTGTAAAACCACTCTGAAATTTGTTTACCATTTTTGGTACCCAAACCTGTTTGTATAACATCCCATTCGAATCTATCTTTGTGCCTTTAGGAACCCAAACTTGTTTAGTTTTTCCAAAAATCAATTTATTTCTTTTTGGGGTCCACATCTGTTCTACTGGATTGTTAAAAAACCTTTTGGAATTGTCAAAATTCAAATTTTCAGAAAGCCCCTTTTTAAAGCAATTTAAAGGTTTTTTAAAATCACAAGAATTCAATTTTTCAAAAACACTTGTTTTTCCAAAACCAATACCTTGTTTATGACCAACCGAAAACTGGTTTTGTAACAGCATATTCAACGATTTTTCTCCATTCGAAAATTTATTCAAAGTTGATTCTAATCGTTGAATTTTGGATTTAAGATCAGAGTTTTCTTTTATCAGATTTGAACAACGATTAATGTTGATCTTTCTCCTTTCAGTAACATTTTGTTT
This sequence comes from Allium sativum, assembly GCA_030737875.1. NCBI lineage: Eukaryota > Viridiplantae > Streptophyta > Magnoliopsida > Asparagales > Amaryllidaceae > Allium > Allium sativum. Next base: position 15,260 of record JASFAX010006994.1, on the reverse strand, counting down.
CAAAGACAAATTTTCGTTTTCAAGAAGTTTGATTTTGGTCTTGGACTCAAAGATTTCAGATTCAAAATTAACTTGTTTTTCAAATTCAAGTTTCTTGAAATTCTCAATCTCTTTTTCAAGCTCGTTTAAAATTAAATCATTTTTCAACAAGCTTTCTTTCTCAGCAATTTCATGTTTGGAACTTTTGATGGCCTTAAAATTATTAAATTCTTTTTGCAAAGAATTGTTTGAATCTTTTAGCTCAGCCTCGTTATCTTTTAAAATCACAATTTCCTCTTTAAGTCTTTGAATATTTTTATTGAGATGAACGAGGTCAGTTTTCAATTTCAAACAACTTTCACAGTCAGAATTTTCTAATTTCATGACATTTGTAGATTCTGATTCCAAACAGTTAATTTTGCTATTTAACTCGTGATTTTTAGATTTCAAGTATTTGTTTTTACGATGGAGTTTATCAACGATTTTTGTTAAATCAGTACACATATAAACCAACTCTTCATAAGAGAAGCTTTCAGTCTCATTGTCTGTTGAGTCTCCATCGTCTGATCTACTTGAATTTTCATTTGTTTCTTCTCCTGAGCATAGATCTGAATCTGAGTTGATAGTTGAGGGTTTTGAGAAGTTGCTGTCGTTTCCATATCTTGTAGTTAGAGCTGTCCAAATTTCCTGCGCAGTTAAACAATGAGAAATCAGACTGTATTGATTATCATCAAGGTGAGAATACAGAATATGTGTAGCACGAGAATTAGAAGCTTTATCTACCATGTCAAACCCATTGATAACAACATCCCAACATTTAATATCAACAGATTTTAAATAAAATACCATTTCGGATTTCCAATTTAAAAAATCTGTTCCAGTGAAAATAGTTGGAGATGAACAGGACTGACTCTCTGTGGACTGACAGCAAGGGTTACCCATGACTCTAGAGTTAATGAAATTACCAGGCTCTGATACCACTGATGGATCTAGAATAACCCTAGAGGGGGGGGGGTGAATAGGGTTTTTCACAGTTTTTAAATAGAATTGAAAAACTGACAGGATATTAAAATAATAAACAGATCACAGAATATAGCAGAAACAGAAATGCAGAAAATAAATCACACACAGATATACCCAGCTTCGGCAAAACCCTGCCTACTGCTGCATTTCTAAGGTTTCTACTAGGTGATAGAACAGATCCCGCATACAAGACCTTGTACACTCGCGACTCTCGCTCCTATTCTAACCCTACGCTCAAAACCCTAGACTGAACGATGTCCCCTCGATCAGATTCCCCGAATTACAACCCCGTAATCCGTATCCCAGAATTTTACAGACTCTGAAACTGACAGTCAACACCCTGACTGTTTTACCTAGACTTCACAGAACTAGACACCTGTTCGTTTGATTTTTTACAACACGAATTAAAAAACAAGAAAACAAAATAAAAGGAAATTAAACCCTTAAGGATTTAAAACAAAGGGGTCATCCCTTTATTAAAACACTTGGCTAGGTTTTAAGCCCATTAGGTCGGCCCCTTTCCTTTGCTTTTGCCCGATCTCCTTTTTGTTCTGAAACTCAAAAATGGCGGCGGCTCTGAACAAAAAAAAAACTAGGGTTTCTCTTGTTCTTCCCCAAGTCCGAATCGATGTTTAAAGAGAATGAGTTCGTGGTTCTCTGATTGCTTCACTTTGATGATGTAGGTTGATTTGCGATGCTTCCTGCTTCACTGATTTGGGAAGATTCTTCTGTCTTTCTCGATCGAATGAAACTGTGAGTTTTTCTGAAAAATTGATTATTCCCCTTTGTTCATGAATGTTGTGGACTTTTATTTTTCAATCTCCCTTTTTCCGATGATGAATTTGGTGTGCTAATATAGGGTTATAGAAAACCCTAACTTTACTCTGATTTCGCTAATATTGACTCGACTTGATTTCTCCTGATTTGTTGCGTGTCCCCTTTTGATAGCCACGGCTTTGAATGAGTATAGTAATTCTGGAAATAATATAATTGTGGCCATCTTGAATATTTATGCGTAATTGAGCATTTCTGGAAAGAATTAAAACTGTGAATCCCCTTGTGTTCATTTCATGATTTCTCCATTGATTTCTTGCCTTGAATAACATGCCAAATATGATTTCCTGGAATTCTCGCCTTGAATTAACTCGGCCCCTTAAAAAAAACTTGCGTGATATTCTGGAAAAAAAAAAGGAAACTTTCCCTGATTGATACATTGAATTTTCTGTCCAATTTAAAATTTAACACTTGCAACAAAAATTGTGAGAAAGATTTCTGGAATAATCAGTTTTCCTTTTTAATAACAGTTGCCAAAAAATGATTTGAGGAATTTCTGTGAATTGACTTTTGCCTAAACATGTCTTCAATCATCTTGTTTTTATGCTGTGCCCTTGATTACTTATACTTCTGGAAAGTAATATTGAAATTTTGGTTCGCTGTGATTTTCCCATGAACACATTCCTGAAAACTATTTGTTGCCTTTTTGTTCATCATTGAATATGATGCAATGATTTCTGAAAATACATGAACCGATTCCTTCTTGTAAAATTTGCTCCACTGATTCCTTCTTGCCAAAATGAATGTATTCATAAATACATGAACTGATTACTCTATTTCTAAGAACTAGAGTAATACTTGTTGTGTTGACACTCATGAGCACACATGTATGCACTGATTTTGACTCTTGATTGAGAGATTATGACTTGCTTTGATTCATGCAATGCTGCTCCATGAATCATATGAACTGTCTGATGCTTGCTATTTTACTTGATGATATACATGATGTTGTACATGTATGTATCACCATGCTCTTTGTGCACAATCTAGTTTATTTGCTTGTGTATTTCATTTGCACCCTGGAGTTTCACCACACTTTTATAATGCACACAAATGTTTTGACCATATTAGTGCAGACTTGTTCATTTTGAGTTTGGGTTGAAACTGAGGTGTGTTGCTAATCAAACTTTGTTTGCCAAAGCACACTTCATATGTTGTAGCACCACCATTTTGTCTTGCCATGAATTTGTTGCACCATCCATGAGCTTGTTATGCTTGTTACTTTGAAATGCCACATACACTGTGAGGCATGCTTATGCTCCATGCTGTTTTGTTGCCTTGACCACACCATCACTTTTTGCTGACTTGAGTATGCTGCACTTTTGTCTCTTGCATTTGTGTATCCATTTGGCTGACTTCTTCTACGTGCTCGACCACCCTGATTTGTTTGAACTTGCCATTCATTCACGTGAACTTGGGTTTATACACTTACACTCCATTATCATTTGCCTTTGGCTTGAGTATTTGCTGGCTTGCATTCCATGTTGCCACCTTATTGCTATACCATGTATTCATCCAAACTGAAAATGTACCCATGCTGAAAAACTGAATTTGTGTTGATGCCACTGTCCTGAAATGTTGAATTTATGCTTGTGCTCGACTTTCTGTATCTGCCTCCTTCTTGGCTGTGTGCACATGACCTGAGTGCACCTGAAACTTGTATTCGACCATGCTTATTTACCACTTGTATTTGCATTGTTTTTTTTTTTACTTGACTCTTGGCCGTCTTGAACATGGCTAGCATTGTCCACTTGAGCCATGTACATTGCTGCACCATGATTTCACTTCTTTGCTGTGTGCTTGACCACTTTGGTTTTGTATATTTGTTTTCAATTTCACTGAGTCGAGACAGTCCTAGTGGCTACTCCTCAGTTGCGTACTGATTGGCGTGGCAGTGCACATATGTATATTTATACATGTGTGTATATGCAGCCATCAGACATATTTTCCTGTCCCTGCATTGTATATACATACTGTCTGCCTTGTGGTATTTACAGTGTATCACTGTGAATATCACAAGCTGTCTAGACACAGATTGATGGTTTTTATAAAACAGATCAAGTCATGAAAAATGATGAGAAACACACCAGAAATCTGAGGCAAATAAAATTTTAAAAATAAAATTTATATTTGCATATATTCAGTATTATTTCTATTGCAGTATACTGTGTGTTTCTGTTTCATGTGTGACAGGTAAGCGGGGATGACTGGACTGACTGTGATGACTGGACTGAAAGTTGAGGATAAGAAGATAGTGTGTGGTGTCAGTCAGTGAATGTATGAGTCTGTATATACAAGTGAAAATGGATATATATGAAATGTAAACTGAATGAATGTATGAGTGTTGCAGTAAGGAGCTGTGTATATATGAAATGTACTGATGTCTGTAATAAACAAGTTTGATTGAAATAAAATATCATTTTATTGTTGTCAAACGAACTTGTCTATTTTATTCTGTTTATATACAAGTACAAATATGTGAAGTGATTAAATAGTGGAGTTAAAATAGATATACTGTTTGAATGTTAGAAATATAATATTCATATTTTAAATATTATATTCCTATCTGTGTTGTATATATAAAACAGTACAATAACAAACACATTTATAATAAATATTTATTTGGTTGTTATCATCAAACAAAAATCATATAATAGTGTATACGACTACGTCATATACAACACTTAATAGTAGATAGAATATTTAAAAAAATTAAAATCCCAAAAGTTTGTTCATTTGAAATTTTCAACCATAAATTGTAGTCGCAAAACAATTGATTATTTGACTAATTAATTAATTAATATGAAATTAGTAACTTAAATTAATTATAATTGTAATTGAAAATAAAGTTTATTGGAAACAAAGTGTATGTCTATACATATAATATGTATTTGTATCATTATCTTTGTTAATAATTCTTTTTGAAGCGCAAAGTTTTGGTCCGACTATAAACTTCCCAAAATCCCTTATGTATAAATTTTAAAATATACTAAATTGTTATTTAACATAATCTCCCTAATAAATTAGGCATTCAATGTCATTTAAATTAGGATATAATAAATTTTTTCAACAATTAATGTACGTTGCAATTTTAATTAATGTTTGTTAACAAAGAAATTAATGCACATTAATTAGTAAATATTGTATGGTTAGTCATTTATTTTTAGTTCTTTCTTATTGTTTAGTTATTATACTTTGGGAATATTTCAAAGCTTCAAGCTCCTCAGTTTTAATTTTCTCGGTGATTTGTAATTTTCGAGTTTCGATGAAGCCTAGGGTTTGTATATAGGAATAGGAAGCATTATGATTTAAAGTTCTTCTCCACTTCGACATTTCCAGGCATATTTACCAGTTTATACAATTTTATATATGAACCACCTCTGCCACATCTATAAATTGTAAGTTTATTAATTACTCTCTGCAATGTTGTTTTTTTTAGCATATCTTTACTCTAAAAAATTGTTTTTTTTAGCATACTAGAAAAAACATATCATGACATAGTCACGCGCGAAGCGTGTGCCATCACCACGCGCGAAGCGCGTGCCTATACGTCTCGTGATAATAAAACATTAATGCTAATGGTCAAATGTTAAGACCAGCAAACATTACTAATTCCCAAACAAATTTAATGAATTCTTTTCCTTGCTCATCAAGCATTCTTATTTTCAAATTAACGCTAATTCAACTTTTACATAAAATATATGCAAGTGCTTATTCAGCAGTTGCATGTGGTTTAGTTTGCGTACAAAGGATTAGAAAATGGTTTCCTAACCTATCCGAAAGCAAAAATTTCAAGGGATTTTTTAGACACTTACGAGTGAATCAATGCACGTAAGAATTGTGGATGAAATGCACATGGTGAATAAAATTCAATAGTTCCAATTAATTTTCCTTTCCCTATCCTTTTGGGGATAAAAATTAATTTATAAAAAGTAGAAAATTAGTAATGCAAATATACGAGATATACTAATTGTCCTATTTTTGATTAGAGATAAATTACATTTGATGTTTGAAACAAGCTTGCTATTTTTGCGTTTATTTCTTTGGATTATGGCTTCACGCAACTATTTTAAGTGAAGCCTGGATAGGCTATTTTACTTGAAGAGAATTTAAAATTTCCTACTTTTATCCGGCTGTAATTAATAAGTTTACTTATTAAATCTGTAATTTGACCATATAATTATTTATTTATTTAATGTTTTTAAGTGTTATAGCATACCGTGGTTATTTTTTGAACTCATAGCTAAATAACTCATATGCGTATTAATCATGATCATAATTCATATGACTATCTACCTTATTTCAGCGAATAATAGTTTATATTGGATAATATTATGACATGGATGCTATCAACATGGTTAGCATCTAAAACATAAAATTTCCGTTTTTCAATTAGTACAAAATAATAATTTCCTTTTGCTTCATGCCAACATTTACAAATAGATACAAAAGAGGGACAACACATAGTTCAGTTTTCAAAATTATAAATACATAACCCATTCACGACTAAAACATAATAGCTTCCATTACCAAGAACTTAATTAAACTCTGACAAAGTAATGAATTCGAGGCATGTAATTGTAGACGAACGGTGGGAAATTGGGACAAGCTTTTTTAGTCATAATATAAGTGAAAGAATGATTTAATATTCATACTTTAAGAATATTATCACATTTGGCCTACCTACGTTAAACAAGTCAACATGAAATGTAAAAATATTGATATACTGCAATGTTTTAATGATACTGATTTGATGAAAATAACTAACTATAACTCATTAAGTTATATTCTAGTTAGAATATGTTAGTATTATGTCAACTCGACTACTTTCTACTTCTTTTGTACATGACATAAAACATATTAATTACCAGAAAAAGGTTTCTTTAATTCATACCTTCATTTTTTGTTGGATACAAAGAAATTTAGAATTGTATAAATTTGCCTCACATTTATATATCCTTTTTTTACTTCTAAAGAGGACATTTTTCTTAAATCTATGAGTCTCAGTAGTTTCCATCGGTTAGTGTTTGTTAGAAATGAAATGTAAACTCAAAATATCAAACATGGCATTTAAAGTATTGCTTTAAGGAGTTTTCTTTATTCATCCTGTGAATTTTTTACTTTTCATAGAATATCTTTATTCATTTATTATTTATTGTTTTGAAAGATAGAGATTACTGCTAAATTTGTTGTTCGGTTTAAGTTCCATTTACATGGTACATTCAAGTATGGCATTTATAGTTTATGCAGACTGATATGGGGAATCAATTTGTCGCCAACCAATATTGCAGCAACAACCAGCGCTTAAGATGAAAGGTTTAATGTCTAATTACTCATTTAAAAGTCTTACCATTTTTGACAATAAAAGCAAGAAAATATAAATACAACGTTTAAGATACAAACACTGGCATGTAACATGATTTATATATAAATTAGCATAACTAATGGAGGTATATTTATCGGGACTGCATGGTGTGAATGAGTTGATGAGTTTCTATTTTTGTGTTAATAAATAGAAGATGGTGAGTGGCGATGGTCTGATGAAAAATATGAACTGTTTCTCATACATTGAAACTGTTTCTATTATCGGGACTATAAAATTTTATTCGACCTATTTCCAATTTCAATATATTGAAACAGGCTTTGTAAAAAAGTTTAAAAAATTGCATGTCATATAAACAAAAATTAATCACAACCAGTAAACTTAGTGTATAAATTTAACCTGCCAAAATATCAACAAAGTTGTAAGTGGGGAAGTCAAGAAGATAACACTTGCAATAAACAAGGAAGGGACAACTACATGAAATCAAATGTTAACAGCTATCATGAATAAAGTGACAGTTATATTATATGCTACCAAGAAATTGTGAATTTTGGTGGCAGCAAAGATTTATGACAATTAATCAGATAATAGAAGATGAAAACATGAGACAACTTGATGAGATAGAGTTAGAAATGAATGGATATTCACATCCGTTGATTACATACTTCCCCGATGGGCCCAATAGCCAGTTTATTTTCTTTTGCCATATGGGCTTAGCCCATTTCAGTTTCTTTTTATGTTACACTATGTATAGTGTTCTTTATGTACAAACCATGTATTGAAATCATTTTTACAAATTCCTATAAACTCTCTTGAGCAATAAAAACACTTTTTACATTTCTTCAAATCACTCAAGAATTCAACTTGGTATCAGAGCAAGAATTTGTGCTTAACAACATTTCCTGCTTGATCCTCTACAAAAATAATCTCTGATTAATAGAGATTATTGACCATCAGTTTGATTTCATCATTTGGTCACTCTCATTAAAGGTTTTCACCTTATCATTTGAGAGTTGTTGGCTTCAACGAAAGAACAGTGCCTCGCCTGTATCATTTCAGGCTGCAACAGTTCTTCCATTAAAGCTTTTGCGGCAAAGAATTATGAATCTTACCAGAAAGCTGATCAAGAAAGTAAAGAAACAAGTTCAGTTGATAAAGAAGCCATCCAGAAAGGCTTGTAAGAGATTTTCTCATCATTCAAGCCTTCAAGGTTGCTTCAATCATCAAATAAAGGAGTTTCTTCATTTTCACAATTCAAAGCTTTTCTGAATTCAGAAGTTTTACGTGTTTCTTGGATCAATTTGTTCTGCTTTCAGTCATGGCTGGCCCTGATGATTCAGCCAGTGCAAATGTATCCAGTGGTAGAGTCTCAACTGGTAAAAATCAACCGCCTGATCCCATTCAAGATTTGATGAAATCAATCATCAAACCACAAAGTCAGTTGATCTCTTTACAGCTTGATGAATTAAATTACCTGCTTTGGAAATTACAAGTAGAGACTGCAGTTAGAGGATATGATCTTGAAGACTATATATATGGAACAAAAATGGTTCCACCTAAATATACTCGAGACAATGAAGATAAACTTGTGCAAAATACAAAATTTATGGCATATCAAAGGCAAGATAGTCTTATCTGTGCATGGATGATGTCATCCATTGGAGCAACTATTTTGCCCTAGCTAATTGGTGTCAAGACTGCAAATGAAGTCTGGTCTACAATTGAGAGAAATTTTTCTGCTCAATCCTCAGCTCGAATCATGCATTACAAAAGACAACTCCACAGTATTAGGAAGGGAGATGCAAGTATGAATGAATATTTGTTAAAAATAAAGAATATTTGTGATCAATTGAATTCTGCAGGTCAGAAAATTCCTGAATCAGAACAAGTGCTGTCTATAATAAGTGGGTTAGATGATGATTACGAGGCTGTGCCAGCAATAATCTTGTCTATGGATCCTACACCCACTCTACAATATGTATATTCAACATTGTTGGCTCATGAAGGCAGAATTGATCATAAAAAGAATGTCAACTCGGATCTGTCTATTAATTACACTACCTATGGTAAAGGTAAAACTCAAGCAAATATTCAAAGAAACCAACCTAATATTCAGAGAGGTGGTCAAGCTATTTGAGGAAGAGGTAGAGGCAGAAATAATAACTCAAGAACCAGGTGTCAAATTTGTGAAAAATTTGGTCATACTGCAAATAAGTGCTATTTCAGATATAATTCAAGTGTTAATCCTGGTCAATCTAGCAACAGTTCAAACATTAACATGGTTAATGTGCAAAAAGATGGTAATAAAGGTCAGCAAGAAAGTAGTAGTGCAGACACTAATTCAACAGATGATGCTAATGATGACTGCTGGTATCCTAATTCAGGAGCTACCAATCATGTTACCAACAATTTAAGCAATCTTAATTTGGATACAAAGGTATGCAAAATCTTCTAGTTGGTAATGGTAAGACTGCCTATATTACACATACTGGAAATGCAAGTTTAAATGGACCCAAAGAACTTATTTTAAAAAATTTATCAAGGGTTCCTTCTATTAAAAAGAATTTAATGAGTGTTTCCCAATTTGCAAAGGACAACAAAGTTTATTTTGTTTTTTACCCAAATTCTTGCATTGTCAAAGATATTCTAACTCAAGAAATCATTTTGCAGGGTAAAGAACATAAGGGATTGTACCGATTTGATGTTACAAATCATGTAAACCCTAATTCTAATAACAAAGAATGCTTGTTGATACTGTTAATGATTCTGAGTGTAGTAGTAAATATGATCTGTGGCACTGTAAACTAGGGCATCCTAGTGTTAGAATTGTTAAACAAATTATGAGTGATATGAATTTGGATTCAAATTCAATTTCTGATCCATATGTTTGTACCTCTTGTCAATTGGAAAAATCTCATAAACTTGCATTTCCAGATTCACAAACAGAATACTCTAATCCTCTTGAATTAGTTGCTACTGACTTATGGCGACCAGCATCTACATGTTCTGTTTTTGGGTACAAATATTATATTTCCTTCATTGATGCATACTCTAGATTTACACGGATATATATGTTAAAATCTAAATCTGATGTTAGTAGTGTGGTTATTTAGTATATAAACAAGGTTGAAAACATGATTGGGCTGAAAGTAAAAAACTTTTCAAACTGATGGTGGTAGAGAATTTTTACCATTAAAATCATTTTTTGAGAAAAAAAGGCATCAATCATAGAACAACATGTCCATACACTTCAGAACAGAATGGGTTAATTGAAAGAAAACATAGGCATATTGTTGAAACTGGTCTAACTTTCCTTGCTCAAGCTTCAATGCCTTTAAAATATTGGCCTGAAGCTTTTGATACTGCTGTGCATTTAATAAATTTATTACCCACAAAGGTTTTAAAATTTAAATGCCCTCAAGAGATTCTTTACAAAATTAGACCAGATTATAATCATCTGAAAGTGTTTGGATGTGAATGTTATCCTTGTTTAAGATCTTATAATACACATAAATTAGATTTTAGATCCACTCCATGTACTTTTCTAGGTTATTGTACTAAACAGAAAGGTTATAGAAGTCTAGACAAATCTGGTAGAATATATATTTCTAGACATGTGAAATTTAATGAACTCAAATATCCATTCTGTACGGAAAGAATTAAAACAACTGAAAAGGTTGTTAAACCTAGAGTTATCATACCTGAATTGCCTGAAGAAATTCAAGTGATAGTATCACCTCAAATAAAAATGAGAGATACTACCACAAACTCTCAGCACACAACGCCTTCTGAAAGGCCAGGCCAAGAGAATGTTTTTGAAGAAAGCCATGACAATCAGGATATATCATTTCAAGCATCTGATGGGAGAGGCAGTCAATCACCAACCAGTTATCAATCACCTACCAGAGAGCTACCTGAGGACAACAGTCAAAACAGTAATGTTAGAGACAATGTTAACAAGCATCCTATGCTAACTCGAGCAAAATGTGGTATTTTTAAACCAAAACATATTAATGTTGCTATTACTGTTGATGAACCAGGTTCTTTCTTTGAAGCATCACAATGTGAGAATTGGAAACAAGCTATGAAAGAAGAATATGATGCTTTAGTTTAGAAAGGAACTTGGTCTCTGGTTAAGAAACCAGAAGACAAAAATATAATTGGATGCAGATGGGTGTACAAATTAAAGAAAAATTCGAATGGTTCAATTTCTAAGTATAAGGCTAGATTAGTTGCTAAAGGTTATTCACAACAGTTGGGGTTTGATTTTTTAGAAACCTTTTCAGCTGTTGTGAAGCCTTCATCCATTAGAATAATTTTAACAATAGCCTTAAGTACAAATTGGAGCATCAAGAAATTAGATGTTAATAATGCCTTTCTTAATGGTGAATTGCAGGAAGAAGTGTTTATGCAGCAACCTGAAGGTTTTTATCAAGGCAATAAATCAGAATGGGTGTGCAAGCTTAACAAAGCTATTTATGGATTGAAACAGGCACCTAGAGTTTGGTTTGACAAGTTGAAAACAACACTTGTCAATTGTGGCTACAAATCCACTAAATCTGATAATTCTGTATTTACAAAATTTTCTGGTTCAGAAATAACCTATATACTCATCTATGTTGATGATTTTATAATTACAGGGAGTAGCATGTCAGAGATTGAAAGCATTACTAAAAGATTAAATTCAGAATTTTCAATCAAAGACTTAGGAGAAATAAGCTATTTTTTGGGTATTGAGGTTGTTAAAACTTCAAAATCAGAAATTCATCTCAATCAGAAAAAAAAAAATATCAGAGATTCTTGCAAAAGCAAAGATGGACAAAGCCAATTCTTTGCCAACACCTATGATTATAAATAGTCAACTTTCAAAACTAAAAGGTGAAGATTTTCAGGATGCAACCTTCTATAGAAGCATTATTGGGGCTCTTCAATATGCTACAATAACAAGACCAGATATATCCTATTGTGTTAACAAGGCAAGTCAGTACATGCAAAAACCTTTAGACACACATTGGACTGCAGTTAAAAGAATTCTTAGATGCCTTAAAGGCACTCTGGATCATGGTCTTGTGTTTAAAGCAAGTAATTCATTAAACATCAATGCATATGCTGATGCTGATTGGGCAACAGATGTTGATGATAGGAAATCAACATCTGGATATTGTATCTATTTGGGAAAAAATCCAGTTTCATGGAGTGCTAAGAAACAAAGTACTGTTTCTAGATCTATTACTGAAGCTGAATTCAGATGTGTAGCTAGTACTGCTGCAGAAGTTGTATGGATTGAATCACTGCTAAGTGAACTTAGAATTAAAACAGAAAAGAAAGCAGCAATTTGGTGTGACAATGCCAGTGCTGTTTCCTTAACATTTAATCCTGTTTTACATTCCAAGACAAAGCACATAGAACTTGATCAATATTTTATTCCAGAGCAAGTAATACAAGGTAAATTGAGAGTAGGATATATACCATCTCAGCATCAGAAAGCAGATATACCTACTAAACCTCTCTCAAGACAAAATTTCATCAGATTGAAGGAAGAACTCAATGTCGTTTCAGCAGATCCCAACAATAGATCAACCAGAATAATTTATATACCTGAATGAAGACGTTAACCTTCCAATTGATAACTGGATCTGGCTCGTTCAGCTAGGGTTTGAGCAGATTCATGACAAATCTTTTCAAACACCAATTTAACCTCTCTCAACAAGACTGAAGCATGCTTAAGCTCAAGTAAACTTAAGCAATTTTTCAGAATCATCTGTTTTGGAGGCCTGACGAGTCAATTCCGCCATCAATCAGAACGTCGAGCCGCCATTTTTTATCTTTGGAAACCTAACTAGGGTTTGGTTTCAGGGGGGAGTTAGAAATGAATGGATATTCACATCCATTGATTACATACTTCCCCGATGCGCCCAATAGCCAGTTTATTTTCTTTTGCCATATGGGCTTAGCCCATTTCAGTTTCTTTTTATGTTACACTATATATAGTGTTCTTTATGTACAAACCGTGTGTTGAAATCATTTTTACAAATTCCTGTAAACTCTCTTGAGCAATAAAAACACTTTTTACATTTCTTCAAATAACTCAAGAATTCAACTGATAGAAATATATAACCATAAACTGTCAAGTAAATATTGATACAAAAATGAATGTAAATTGGAATAAGACATTATATTAATGCATACATAAATTAATGATATGGTCCAAAATAAAAAAGCCATGCCTAAATTTCTATCTTTGATTTCTCATTGTATTGCGTTCATATTGTGACATTTATATAGTGTAATTGTGGGATATTATATACTCCATTTTACCATGTATTGTTTACTGAATCATTTAGTATATGGTATGTTTTTGTTTCCTTTTCAATTTTGATGTTTTAGGCCCATCCAAATTTACTATTTATGCTTGATAGGTTGAAGTACTTTCAATTGAATTTAATGAGGAATGTTTTCTTAAGTGAATTGTAATCCTCTGGTGGTCCCAACGGTGCAGTTGTAAAAGCTGAAGAGAATGTTGAGCAACAGAAAATAAGATATCAGTCTGGGTTCCTTATTGGTTAGTAGTTTTTTTCTTATATATTATTGAAGTATTTTTACCTCAACATATTTTCTTTCTTTTATAGGGCTTTTTTCCTACAGGCGCATTTAGATCTCGCGGTAATTGTATTCTAAAGTAATATATCAATACATATAACACTAATGTATGTGTTTTTCAGTTTATGTTCAGGCATTTAAGGAATGACGATTCATTCTACTTTACAATTTGTATCCTAGCCGATTGAGTTTTTGTATCCTTTTTTTATTATTATTAGTTCATCTTATGAGTTAATTGCATGATATCTTTATGTGACATATTTTTGGTGTTTTCCAGTTTCGGTTGAAGCATTTAAGGAGGTTTAATGTAATGCTGTGATTATTTAATGGAATTAAAAGATTTGAGAGTAGATTTCTAATTTATTTATTTATTTATATTTTTTTAATCTTGCTCGAGAAGATATTTTGTTTCTTGCTCTTATTTAGACATAATTTGTTGCCTTTTGGATCCAATTTTAAGAATTTGAGAGTTACCTTAAATTGCAAATAACAACCTAGTTCTCATATGCATGAGCATTTTCAGGTTGAAAACGTTGATGAAATTGTTACACAATAAATGTTAATTCGGTGAGTATGATACAAAAAAATTTAGCGGATGTTAATGTAACTACACTTTGTTTCATTTTAATATTTGTAATATGCAAGTATAGGATAATGTTTAATTTGACTGATATATGTGTTGATATGACAATAAAAACAAGCATACCGTGCTATAAATCATGCTTGGCTATAATTCATGACTGCGCTAAAGGTTTCATCGATACTCTTCAATTCATAGTATTTTGGCTGATAAAAAAAAGAAAGTCAACCAGCCTTATAAGTGGTAACCATTTGACGATGTATTTTTCAGAACTCAATTCTTCTTAAACACTACATTGTCATGATTAGTGCCCAAAACTCTTTTTTTCTTTTCGATTTACTATTACTAGGTATACAATAATCAAGGAGGTTTTTAATGTCTTTTTTCAAATATTTAATAAACAAAAGTGTCTGCAAATTGTACCAGTGGTTTCTTAAACCCAATTGTACAATAAATTTCTCTTTGTTTATTTTTATTAGACTATTTTTTGAAAATTCAAAGTAAATTTTATGTACTTTGTATAATCAAGTTAAAAGGAAAAAATATATATACGAAGCAAAAATTTAGTTAGATAAGTAATTTCGCAACATGGTTTGAGAAAATTATAAATGCAAAGCAATATTTGTCAGCCAGTATGAAAATTTATTAACATTTAAGTTTAAATAAGTGTTTTTGATACATACTTATTTTTGAATGTCTTACCTTGTCTGTGACGGCCCACCCCGCACCAACCGACATTTACTCCAAAAGTGCGTTGTACACATGTCCAGTTAGCACGGGACGGTCGTCAGAAGAAAAACGAAAGAAGGAAATGAACTAACAAAGAACCTGTAGAATGTCTCACAGCACATGGAACAAAATATAATTATAATATACTTGACATAAAACAGGCGAGATAGTGCATAAGCTGAAAACTAAACC